>CAIGRN010006381.1:0-38872 GCA_903798345.1 Fraxinus anomala | reverse complement strand
GCACGGATTATGCCATTGATGGCATCAATATATCGTAGCTCAAGTGCACGATATTTTGTGGCTGCCATTTGGTTCTCAATTGCAATAGGGTTTGCAGGAAACAGGAAAGTTCGAAGCTTCAGACTTCCTGCACTTTCACGACGGTCGTGATCATCTAACGTGTGGTGAAGATCTTCATCAGATGTCTCAGACACAAAGGCATCAAGGTCCTCCAAGAGCAGCTGATACTTAAGGAGCGTTTCGCCATCAATCAGGTAAGTGAGCTTCGTCGTAAGTTCTATACGTATTAAAAACACAAGGCATGTTATTTCATTTAGAAGAAGCAGAAGTCCGGAAAGACCTGTCAAAGTCTCTCTTCGTGCATAAGCAAAAAATACCTTTCTTTTCGCTAAACAGGATGTATTGATGTCTGAATCTCTGATAATTAATGACGAATACTAGAACTAAAAGTTTATAGCAGATAAAGAAATACCCATTTTGCTCATCAGGATTGTAGATGGTTGACTATCATAAAACTTTTCAATGTCTTATAATGCATGTGGTTGCTCTCAAATTTATTGTGAATGAGACTTAATTTGTTGTTGTTGGACTTGAAACTATTCTATGTAACAGTGTCCCCATATTTCCTCGAACTTAATGAATTATAAGCAATAACAAGTTTATTTTCAGAATAGAAAATCATTAGAGAAGAATCCTGTTCTCGTTTCTTATATCTGTTTAAACACAATAGGTAGCGATGGAGGCTAAAGAAATGTATATTGCTTTATACAAATGAAAACAAGAAAGAATTGTTATATATATATATACACACACACACACACACACAAATGAAAACTTATATATTACCTTGGAAACTGATGTCTCGAGGCACAAAAATAACACGGGTTTTGCCACCAACATACTTAAGGTGGCCATCGGCTGGCCAGGGAAGGATCTTGCCACCATGGCTGCACAAGATTTTAGCTTATTCTTTTGTGAACCCAGAGCAGAATTACATGAATTATTTGTGTCCTCCACAAAGACACCTTCTGTTGACGTTAGAATTACTTCACCGGCAGTGTTGGGTTGGGTGGGGGGTTATAGCAAGAACATGCTATGAGGGGACCGAAAGAGATCAACAACAATCAAATGAGAGAAAAATGGGAAGTTGATGAGGGAGGAAGGTGGTTGTAGGATATTTTCAGGTAATATTAGCAAATGGAAACGCTGATCGATATTGATTTTCTATTTGAATAATGTTGTGAGTACAGGAGAAAAAAAAACAAAATTAATACAGAATTTTGAATCTCACTCACATGAGGGTTGGCCCCCATGTAATTAAAATATTGGCAAAACCCCCCTGAGCAATGCTTCATGTACAAAGAGGAGGGGAGTTGTTTGATTTACACACACAGATGGGGTGGGTTTTTTTTTCTTCTTTAATTACAGTGGAGCCCACCATTGTGGGAGGGTGTAAAATCCCTGTAAACCTCATTTCTATACACGAGGATTTATTTAAACCCCACCCCACCCACTGCTGTGAGTATTCTGAAGCACGGCTCTCTCTCTCTCTCTCTCTCTCTCTCTTCTTGTATATAAGGAACCAATGAATTTTGAGCCTACAAAGTAAAGAGGGAACTGTAAAAATACTGGCGTCAAGTTTATGATTAATCCTTTATGACATGTTTGGTGTGGCATATTAGATTGAATAGGAATTAATTTAATTCCATTCGGTTGAATGAAGTAGAAACATACTTCCATAAACTGACGTCAATTTTTAGCATCAAATTCTGACTCTCAGGGCTGGTTGTCCACCCTCTTTATTGAAGGCTGAAACAAGCTTGCTTCTCTTTGGCAGATTACTCGATTCACAAGCTTGATTTAGCTAAGAAATAAAAATTTACAATGGAAACATATTTATTAAGTTTAATTAGTCCACCACAAGGTTTAAAATTCAATATATATGAATTTAATTTCATGAGCTCCACTTGTGCTCGCCAAATCTACGAAAATGAAAAAATAAAAATAAAAATTGCTCCTTGTGCCTTGAACCAAACATCCAATAGTCGAGGTTGTGAGCATAATTGGAGTACTTCGAAAATATCAACTCAAAGAAACATTCTTATTTGAGTTGTGCTCAACTAGTAACTAATACACATGAAAACCCATTTTTTTTCTCATCATATGTCAACCTATCATCTGAAGAAAATATCAAGGTTCGAGCTACAGCACATAATAACTACATATTAGTAACATCATTCATTGTCCACAATATTTGAAATAGAAGTGCAGAGTTGGTGATTTAATTTCAGAATTCATAATGAGAGTCGAACATTATTGTAGAGCTAACGGGACAACGATCAAACCACTTGGTAATTCTCCGTAGACAGCACTGTTCTCTGAGAAAACTTGGGTGGAGTTCCACCTTTCAATGGTATAATGTTCAAAACCTGCAGACATTTGTATTATTAAAAAAGGAGGTTCCCTCAAACCACCGAAAGCAATAGAAAGTAGAAACTCGTTTGTTACAAGAAGTGTTTCTATAAATAAAGTCTATTCCAGTTTCCATCAAGGATCAGACAGCAATCAGCGCGGATTGTTTGGGGATTGCCATGTACTATTCATGAAACGGTAGAAACCTGTCTGTCCTAAGACAATGGAAAATAAATATTTGCTGGAAGGGTGCCAAATGGATGGAATTTTTATTTATAGGCCAAAACCAAATTTATCGTTCAGCTAAATCACCGCCGATGGTGGGAGAAATAAAAAGTGGAATACAAACCAACCGGCTAACCAAACTCTCAACAAAAGTAGTTCTCAAAGAAGTTATGGGCCACTGTGTTCCCATTTCTGGAATTTTTGTATGATAAAATAGGAGCTGTTTTGATTTCATTTTTCCCCACCTTGTACACCTATTGGTTATTGCATACTTCCTTTCAAATCAAAAAACAGCTAAATTTGCTGAAACAAATGGTAAGAGTACCAAAAGGGTATGATGGGTTGGTCAGGGCAGGTTTGAGATGATTATAACGCAAACAGGTTAATGCAACTGCTCGTATTTATAGAAAGGGACATTTTCCTCCACCTTTTTTGCCACCCCTAGTTGTGTGGAGTTAGAGACGTGCAAGTAATATTAAAGAGAAAATTACTACGAAATCTCAGTGTTGAATACAAATCGGCAAATATTTTTTTGATGGATGGAGAGGTCGAGCAAAATTTTTGAACACCCATTAAAATTCTTTTTAGGGAAGTACAGTAAAAGGAAAGGACAAAAAACCTTTAAATCACTGAAAGTGCTCGTAGCCGTAAATTGGACAGAAATTGGGAAAAAGACTGATGTATCTGCAGGAGGGACAACAAATTCCATCGATCCACTGCAAGTTTCCACATACCAATCAGAACCAATTAATGGTTACAGTCTAACGTAAAAATGGAATAACACGATTGTAAGCTGACCTGCGATTAGAGTTATCAATGAGAACTATAGACCACTCCAAAACTGAGTTTCGCGAATCATATCTGCAATTTAACATCATTGGAAATGCTCAACACTTGCTTATGTGAATTGAATTTATAATTGGATGACAAGTTAAACAAATAGAAGCCTACTAAAGTACCAAGACATCAAGATAGCCATTAACGCAATTGCCATAAATAACCCCAACTCTTGATAGATTGCCTTAAATCATTTTACTTCTGGATTCTTATATACGATTCACTACAAACTATAGGCATACCCATAAACTATCAACTTTTACCTATCACTATTATTTAAAAAGATTGTGTATAAAATACGAATCAGAACTGAGATGCACATTGTGTTCAACAAAGCATACAAATGTGCAAGGTAATTTTCATGTACCATAATGACATCAAATGAACCATGAAATAGATTATGTGCTAGGTTCAATCATTAATTCACAAGTAGAATATCAGCTGTTCATGAAAGGCTCTATGACTTTGGCTTTGGTCTTCCTCAATAGCACCATCACGAAAGAAGTGCAAAATACATATCTATCCTTGTCTCAACAATGTCATGCCATCTTATTTTCGAGGGGCAAGAGCAAATTGTCATGGTTCTCATTGCAAGTTATAGGACTTGGATCCCACATGGAAAGTATGGACTTTCAGTGTGGTTTATATAGACTTGACATCTCTAACTTCAACAGCTAGCTTTTTTGAGATATAGGTCTCTCAATATCTATAAAAATGGTATCAGAGCAGGCATCACGTCTCCTGGTTGCAATCGAGCGGCGCAAATTGTGACACAGACATAGCAGTGTTCGTCCGAACTAGTCATGGACTAGTGCAAAGCAAGTCCGACCTGGACGCCTAGATCGCGGAGCATAGTCGTTTGTTAGGGTTCCCATTGAAAGTTATGGGACTTGGATCCAACATCGAAAATATAGGCTTCTTGTGTGTGGTTTATATAAACTTGGGCTCTCCAACTTTAACAACTAGTTTTTGAGGTATGGCTCTCTCAAGATCTATATCACGAATTCTATTATTGAACAAAATGAAGTGGAGAGGAAGTATTCGTGTAGCCGACCCAAAATTTATTAGTCATAAGTTTTAGTATGTTGTTGTCACTGTCTGTTGTTTGTTGCCCGTTGCCTTTGATTGGGAAATGAAATCATTGCACCCAACCTCCACGCCAAAGGTAAGAATAAGCAAAAGGTTGCTATTACAATGCACATGTGCAAGAGCCAATACCATTCTATATACCAGAGAGTGGCATCCACGATATGCATGAAATCTTTTAGAGACATGAATTTTAATGCAGTTGAAAGAAATAAATCCAAGTTTCTTTTATGAAAGTGATGTAAAGTGTAAAGATATTTATTGGAGGCACTCTCTCCATACTTCAACATCCAAAAATGAGGACTATTCCCTTTCTAAGGCAATAATGAAGACAAATCGAAAAACGTATGCAGCAGAAGAGAAATAGATATAAGACAATGCATCAGATTCAGTTGTCCCCATATGATGTAGGCAATCCAAGCACCAGATTCATAATTTTACAGCCAAGTCATAATGATAAAGTATAAGCAAGGATAGAGCATTGCATGATGTCTATTTTAACTTGTTAGCTTAACTCTTCTGCTGGATTGTTGTCTTACATGAAAGCATCATTTCATTACTGAAGGGATTTTAGAATCATTCTCTCAATAGTTAAAATTCCACATAGTACTCCATCATGCAGGGTTACTCTTCATATTTGACACAGGTATGAATATCAAACAATTTTCATCATTCTTAATTTTCGAGCAGCTTTTCCATGTCAGTAATGTGTCCCGAGTGTCCGCTTCTAGGACAGGTGTGTTTGTCCAATATGATACAGCGTGGAAACAGAAAAGTATTTGGACTTTGCACAGCTTAAGAAATATCACTCAAATGCTAACATTCCAGTTCATAAGAGCCACTCAGAAAATGAGACCCACAAAAAGTCAATAAATCCTCAATGTATAAAACTTTCTTGCATGACACCAATGATATGTGTAGGTCATCCAAATGAGAAGTTAAAATGAAGCCTCACCTCCACTCCCCGTCGATCTGTTGTACATTTGGTGCCTCTCTAAGTGCTGGAAGAGGTACAGAAATCACAACATTCTGCAGATCAAACATTTGTGAAGCTTCATACTCCATGCTCACATATGTTTCATTTCCAGAAACAGAAGGCCAGCAATTAACTGTCACAGCAAGATGTAAAGTAGATCAATGCAAAAGATAAAAATACCACATACCATTTTTTTTTCCTTTTTAATGGGGTGGTGGAACAATAAAAACCAAGCTTACTTGATAACGGTACAAGTGACTCATCTGAACTTTGCATTCTCCACCTCAAGAGACTAACACCATCGCCAGCTTGCCCAGCGGGAAATGGCCGATTTGGATCCTTGAGCCCCAAAATATTTTCATTGGAAAACATTTCCTTGTTGATATTGGGGTGTGTCTTGAAAAGAATTCCTGGATTACCACCAGTTTCAATCTGAAAACAAGCCAAAATGAAAACATGCCATCAGATAAATTTTGTGAGTATCAGCTGTGATACTAAGAATTATAATGAACGCATCTGAAAGAAAGCAAGTGCTTGATTATGGATACAACTACAAGGAAGCAAGTGTGTACAAGGAGCAGAAGCAAAAGGAATAAAAGCTGGATCACCTGAACTTGGATAAGTCCATCATCCTGATTAAGAATTTGGAGCGCCAAGGTACCCTGAACATCGAAGCTACCGATGCCACCATCCCGTTTCAAAGTTACATTAAGCTTTTCTTCAACTGTCAATGTGACGGGATCAGTTGGTGGTGGAGCAGTTGGTTTTGACTGACCAACACTTGGTCTCACATCTTCAACAATCACTTCACCTTCAGCTTTCAGAGATTCCAAAAATTGGTTGGTCCTTTGTGTTTTTCCTAGTTTCATACCAAGACCTTTAGGTGGAGCTGTAGCAGATGCTGGTGGATGACCTGATCACATATATTAGTCAGCAACAAGATCTTCCAGCAAAATTGATCAGAAACACCTACTTTTAACCAATGCCTATCAACACAAATATTTACATTGAGAGAGCACCAGAAAACAAGAAGGAATCTAGCCAAATAGTAATTCATAGACTACCAGATTTTCAGAGCCTTTTAGTTTATGGTTCATCACGCATATATTATTTACATAATGAGAGTAATTCAACATTAGGGCAGATGGTAACACAAATTTCTCATTGTGATAATACTAAAAACAATACATTGTAAAAACAAAATTAGCAGATCATTTATGATAAAAGTTCCCATAAATATTTTCCTAAAAATGATGTCAAAGCTTATTGTTTTATGAACTAAATCTTGACCAAGTGCAAATACATTGTGAAAAGAAGCTAGCTCTAGGATTTCAGTGGAGATGTAAAATTATATTAAATACTCATGTAATATTTTTAGTGCAAAGAACAATTGTCATCATGCAATATTTTTAGTGCAAACAATTTTCATCTTCTTTCACCTGTCTTCTCTATCAAATAAATTTTCATATTCTAAAAGAAGATTATCATTATCAGCAGCATCGAGAATGAATAGAAACATTAGAGATGCAAACACCAACACCGACAACTCAAACTAGAGTTGAGCTCACTAGATTTTCTCAAATTAGAATGTTTAAAATGTCTGATAAATAACATCAAACTTTGGTTGTAGCATGTAGGTAGATTTAAGTCTTCTTATTTTTAGTATCTGTGCCGCCACTGTCCCCCACCCCCACCCCAAACCAGATAGAAAAAAATATACATTATTACTATAAAAGCTAAGAAATTTCCAAAGAGAAACTTACAAAAAGAAAATGAGAGCAATACTAAAGTTACTTTGCAGGGTAAATAGATTCAACTACCTTAGGATAACTTCCAATTTCTTTATTCCGTCGCATTTTAAACAATGCAGTTACATAAAAAGAAAAAAGTCACAAAAACAAAAATGTAATCTAGATTATTCTACTTTTGAAAAAAGTAAAATAATGACAACAGAGAATAATATATTTCAATATTGCATTCCAAATTGGATAACAATATAGAAATGTTAATATTGTAGTTATAATTCAACTATTCGAGCAGTTTAATTATATTCCAAAAGGAAGCTCATTTAACATTACCAATATCTTTACCCACAAAGAATTCAATTGTAAGTTGTACAATCTTGTTCACAAATCAGAGCAAGTTGAAAAGCTCTTTCACATCTTCGTAAGGTAAAACAAACACAAACCTTTGGACTTGGTGGAGAAGGAATCCACATCAGTGCTTGACCCAAAGCCAGAACCACCTCCAAAACCACCACTACTCGATATGCTGATGCTCGTGTCATTACCAAAGCCAGTGTCAATTCTTCCAGAACCCATAGACTGTATAGACATGTACCCTCCTTTCTCACCTCTGTTCTTCTCAATCTAAGAAGAATTTACACAGAATAAATCTAGAAATTGTTGTACAAATTAAAAATGATGAAGATACAACATGAAAATTAGTTGGCTGCGAGCAATTACCTTGCTTTTGTCAATCTCACTGGCTTTGCGCTTCATAACATCCTTGGTTTCATTGATTTTGCTTTGCAAGACCAACTTATGCAATCTCTCTTCGTGACTTTCCATCTCACAGTACTGCTTGACTTGTGCAACAGTAACACTTTCTTTGTGCCCAAGAGAGATTACTTCATCAAATGCAAAAAGAATTTCAAAAGCTGTCTTGTTAATGCCCTCTTCATCCAGGGAGTAAGAATATTCAGGTACCTATTAATAGTTAGGGAATCCCTGATACTACTCAACTATGTGATATTGCAATTTATGGAATCTCACAATTCATCACAAATAGGAGAGTTCTCTAACGAATTGAATACAAGAAGCAACTGATGATTTTTCAAAAGAAAAATATCACCAATCTCTATGTTAGGCATATGGATAAATCAGCAATCAAATTTTCAGGTTATATCTATTAACAAAATCAAATAAACAACACGAGGTCAAGAAGGTAAAAAAATAAAAAATATTACCAATCTTAAGGGAAAGCAGATGCAAATATCTAAACCACAGTAAGTTTAGAATAACATAATAGGTGGCAGATTATAGGAAGGATACAAGTTTCGAGAGCAGCCTCAATGTCTCCAAATCTTCAAGGATATTGCTCTGTTTATTTGTCACAAGAAGCAAGTATAGCGACTCCATTGGCTGATAAACATACCGCACATTCTCAGTCTCAACGTATGTATGCTGTTTTCCTATTCCAACCAATTTGGGGAAAGCTGCAAGATATCCCTCAATTCGTATACGAGACATTTCAACAAATTGCCTTGAAACGAGAGCTGTGAAAGACATTGATGATACAGTTAAAAGTGTCCATCACATTTGTCCAGTGAACAAATGTGAATAAATCTAATTATTGCAAACAAAGAACAATTTAAGCAAAAACATTAGTCTAAGATCAACTTTAAACTTTTAATTAACTACTAATTCAGCAAGGCTTTGCGCCAACTTCTAGAATGCATAAACAAATTCTCCTTTTAAGTTCAGGCATTCATCATATGCAGATGAAAAATACAGCAATAAAAACCTTTTTTTTCTAAAATCGAATAGATAATTAAAGCAAGCTGGTGAATTCATGCATATAATTTCAGAATGTCAATGGCAAAATTAAAAAATCAAATCTACAGAGAAACTACCTTTGCCAGATTTACTGATAATAGAAGCCGCAAGTACAACCTGCATCAACAATGGCAGTGACAATCATTAGTTATATCAAAAAATTAAATGAAACCTTCTGTAAAAACTGTGGAACCAAAATCCCAAAACAAATACCATATTGATCCTCTAGAAATTCTATAACAGCGTGATTTGAAGTAATTGTTCCTGATTCACACCTGCAACAGCACAAGCACAAGCACATCAATCTCACAAAACGAAAATACATATAAAAAAACTAAAATTCAGGCGAATCAAACATTTCGCGAACATAAAGCCACGCTCAACATAGAATATGCATATCCATAAAAAAGAAAATCCGGATCTAGTGCAATGTAGGTTTACAATTAGATAATTATACATATTTAATGTAAAATACAAAAGTAAACACTGGCAGATTACAGACGGTCACATATGCAAATGAATAAAACGCAAAGGCGAGTAAAGGAGCGAAAATTGGACCTTAATGAGTTTTTCAGTCAGATCAGATCTTGAAAAATCAGTATCTAGTAAGGAATGATTTCACGTACCAGCTTATTAGATCAGTGGAGAAATCGAAGGGGACTGGAGATGTAGAGTCTAGAGACGAAAATGGGCATTTTATATTTAAGTTAAATTGCAATCACGGTCCCCAACATTTACCCTTATTATTTTATTGTCCTAAATTATTTTTTAATTTCATTCTTACTTACCTTCAAAGTTTCATTATATAACGCCACTTGTCCCGTGATGGTTTCCGTCCCAATTAAGCCTTTTTAGTCATGCATTTGAATAGGAGTGGGCATGGATTTGGTTGGATCGATTTTTACCTCAATCCTAACTCGATTCAATATGATCGATTTGATCAAAATTTAATCTAGCACAACTCGTGTAAATGTTGAAACTCAACACAAACAAGTATCGGTCGGGTTGAATTAGATTGATCAATTTTGGACAACTTGGAACATAGATTTTTAACAAGTAAGTACATCACTAAAGAATTGTAAACTATAGTAATTAGTAAAGCAATTATATATATATATATGAAGAAACACCAAATGTCGCATAGAACAAAAATATCATGCAAAAGTAAAGAACTAAAGAAGCCAGAAAAGCGAAGAGTATAATAATATACCTGACTTGTAAGTTTTCTAGCACTGGACATGCAGTGATCGGCGTGGGCAACTGAAAAACGAAGATGGCTACTGTCGATGATTTGAGCGAGAGCGGGAGAGACGGAAGAGAGTGATTTTAGGGCTTCTTTCAACTAAGGAGTGATTATGTTTAGGCATTTTATTTTATTTTATTTCTTTTTATTTTTCTTTTTTTAAAAGTAGGCGAGTCGAATTGGACGAGTTTATTCGATTTTCATGGATTAACCCATAACCTGACCCAACCTGACCTGCCTACACAGCCAAAAAACCGATCTCACTTAAAAACAAATCGGGTTGGTTCGGTTTGGGCCTTTTTAGCGGGTTTGATCAGGTTTTGCCCATCCCTACATTTGACTTCGATTTCATAAAATGGGCAATTTTTTTCACTTTATTCCCTCAAAAATTAAAAGCATTTTGAATTTGGCCATGAAGTTCGTAAACTTCAAAGCCACACATACAGATTCGAGGCATTACAAAAGTGGATCATGATTGGGTGGAAAGAAAACAAATTGCAAGGAATTGAATTACTTAGAACTTGTTTTATTGGGAATTGTCAATTAATTATGTTTTATTGATATAATTTTTCACCTAAAAAATATTGAAATTTTCTATCTTTTGATGTTCGTTTGGCTTTGCTTTTCATGAAAATTGTTACAATTGGGGATATAATTTGTTTGGATTGCTAAAAAAAAAAATTGGAAAATTTTTTATGTTTGTTTGCCTTTGTTTTACATGGAAATTGTCAATTAAAGTGATAATTTTTTTTTAGAATCGGGAATATAATTTGTTTCTATTGCAAAAATTAAAAAAGAAATGGAATTTCAATTCAACTAAAACCAAGAAAATGAGGCAAATGTGGAAAACTAATTCTTGGGGAAAAAGTGTCATCAAATATAGCAAAAGTGGGAAATGGAATTTCAATTCCATTTTCCATGGAAAAAANAATATAATTTGTTTCTATTGCAAAAATTAAAAAAGAAATGGAATTTCAATTCAACTAAAACCAAGAAAATGAGGCAAATGTGGAAAACTAATTCTTGGGGAAAAAGTGTCATCAAATATAGCAAAAGTGGGAAATGGAATTTCAATTCCATTTTCCATGGAAAAAAAAAAAGGCCTATCAAACAGGCCATAATTGATTATTTCACCAAGAATAACACACTACTTCATTATTCGATTCATTCCTCGTATTGAGGTAACTTTTAGCCACTGCTTAATTTTGCTAAAATTCAAAATTTTAATCGAATTTTGATAAAAAATGATAAAATGTATTAAGTATAATTGAGAGACTCATACAAATGAATCATGTGCCCTGACAAGATTTGAACTGTGGACACGAGGATTTTCAATCCTCCGCTCTACCAGTTGAGCTATCCCAACTTCTTGACACCTCGAGTAATGCAAAAAAAAACAAAGAAAGCGAAACTCAAACTAAAGTTGCCCAATATTCGGAAAATTAAAGCATATATGTAATATGGTTGAAAATTTGAAAAAAAAAATTGAGCCCATAAATTGTGTATTTAAAAATAATTGTTAATATTGACTTAAATTTTTATCAAATTTTTAGCTAAACCAAATAGGGACTCAACTTCAAAAGTAATTGATTCTCTTTTAATAATTGATTTTATAAAAATAGATTAAACATTTTATTTTAATATTTTCACCACATCTCGTGTCCTACTTTTTTCAGAAATAAAATTTTTACGTATCGCATTATGTCATGCCTCATTTCATTTCCGTGAAGTGTAATCCCACTCGTACATGAGTGGCGCGCTGAATTGGATCAAATTAAAGAAGATACACACGATAAAATTTCAATTTTTTTTTATTTCTAAACGCGATGATCCGATAAAATTAAAGAAGAGAGACGTGTACACAAAAGTCAAAATTATGTATTTTGATGGGAGGGCCAATAAACTCCTTCTCTTTGACAAGGCAGAGGAGACGGTTGTGCAATGAAGGTGGGATACTGCTGGCCTGGCATTACTACTGAGAAATCTGATGCATATGATATAGTTTGTACCTGCCACAAATGTAATGTGCTTATTAGAACCTGGAGAAGTAGTTTCCAATTTATTTACTTGTCAATCTATTTCTCTTATAATAAAGTTCTTTATTCCTGTTTTCCACAAAGAAATGGCAATGGATCAAAATTTCACACACATCCCTTGTGAGAAAATTGAAAAATACCTGACCAACTGGGAAGAAGAGAGACTTACTGTTTGTGAATCTCCAAGTTTCTGCATCTGTGGTGATTCCAAGTAGGCAGTAGATTCATCTCGAGACGAAGAAAAAGATGTATTTGGCCTAAACAGATGCTCGAATATAGCCATTATAACAAACATTGATATCAATATTGCTGTAGCCATAAAGCCAAAAGAAATGGCATTCATGGATGTGCCGAAGCTATTCCATGGACCTTCTCTGCCAACTTCTGTTTGAGTGGAACCGCCATAGATGTTCCATGGCTTTGGCCTTCCAGAATCAAGCTCGCTCATCGCTACTTTTCTGTTTCAATCTCCCGAAAGAAGATCCTTTCAGTTGAGTTTGAATCCTGCCCCTGGCTCAGTATCTGGCAGAACTTAATGATCTTGATCTAGATCTCTCAAATGGTCTAGATTCAGGAATTAGTACAACTAGTAATGCTAGCAAAGAAGTTCTTTCAATTTCAAAAAGAACACAGATTGTAAAGAGGAGAATCCATTGAAAGTCTTTGTTAAATAAGATTCCTGTCAAGTAAGAACAAGACAGCCCTATTCCTCCAAGGCTTACCTAGGATGCAGCTCAATCTAGCTACTTAACTGCTTTATAGAGAATAGAAAATGTAAAGCGAAAGTTATAGTATATATGATAATATCAGTTCAAAAACTTTTTAATGTTTTGATGTTTGTTATTATTCCTCGATACCTAACTTAATGAGTTGCCTGGATAGGCCAGCTTAAAAAAAATTGTAATCATGGGCATTCATTCAAGTTTGAGATACTGTAATCCTAGAGGTGTAAATCAGACCATGGTGCTCGGTTTTGAGGCTGCTATGCACATTCGATTGAAATACAATTTAGTCTACAAGTGTAAACCGAGCCATGCCGGATGATCTTGAGGTGGCCTGGATTATTTTCGACCAGGCCAAAAATTATATGGACCCGACACCTCCCATTAGCGTGCCCCTTTGGCTCATACCAGGCATGGCATACGAACTTTGCAATTCAATCTTTTCACCTACATTTTTTTCCATTTTTTGTTGATATACATGTCTGTGTGGGCTGATCCATTCAGGTTGTGGACCTCTACAGTCGAGTCTGGCACAGTTCGACTGTAGAACTAGGCCGGCACACGACACAGCCTATCGCGAGTCTGGTGGTCATCCATATCTTTTCACTCTTGGTTAATGTATATGAGAGCCTAGTTTGCATTACTGAATAGATGGAATTGACAAATGTTTCGTTCGTCATTGACATAAGAGTACGAGAGTCTATCATTAATAGGATTAAATCTGTTCCATTTGTTAACCAAAAATTTAGGAACACTGTGGAAAATTCCTAAAGCGCTATAATTGACAGAGAAAAATTTCAAGAAACTTTGATTACAAACAGATTCATCATTTAAAAGTTGGTAACATATCACATAATCACCCACTCGGTACAGAAAGCTGTCAATGAATTGATAAAGAAAATAAAGGCTGCAGCAGGTAACATTTAAATTTATAATGGTGCACTATGATTGAGCAGGTGTGGAATCAAATCACATTATGCAGTACAAGTAGAGAATTTCAAAAAGAGAATAAATGTTGGATATTTTTCAGCTTTGCACTGTCTCAACACTCACATTATTCAACTTCAAGAAAAAAACAAGAATGTGTAGATCTAAAAGGAGGTGATGTACGTAGACCACTGTAACACAAACATGCACGACTCGACATGATTACAAAATAGACAACACCGTGCCTAATGTTATTTTACTAGCAGACCTAAAGATGTCGAGCCAGGCCAGCCTCAACCCATGACAATTAAGGAGGTTGCTGGTCCCACAGCCCTAGAGTTGGGGCCGATAGTTCTGTTTTCATGTATATGAAACAGCCCTTCCTAAGAATGAAGGTTCCAAAAAAACTTGGTGAATAATAGAAACAAACATGAGATAACTAATGAACCTAGGAACCTTTAGAAAAATTTAAGAAAAAAACGTTGCTGTAGTTGTTACACTATGAAAGGTAAGAAGGGAGAGGAATTTTTCCCTTTATCTTCAATGTGATAGGGATCTTTTCCAATGAGACAATCACCATGTCTTTGAAAAAATTGAATGCTTTTCAAATTCTATGCCTCGAAAATCATTTTAGGATGTGTTTGAACCACATTATTTTGGAAGAATGTCTTTTGAAATAGTAGATTGATGGAGAATGTCTGGTTGAAAAAGAAGGAAAAGTTATTGATGCGAAGAAAAATATTATTTTATTGAAGAATGTGTGGTTGAAAATGAGTAGAATAACGAAAATGAAAATTTTAATGTGACTCAAACAGGAGCTTAATCATGAACACCAAAAAAAGAAAAAGAAAATGCTACATTTTTTATTTTTTGGTTGGTTATGATGAACTCAACAATACTAGACGAACTATCCATCGTTACGTGCTAAGGTGATTCATGATGATATTTTCGTGAAATTTTCATTAGGTAGAATTTGCTCAACTAAAATATGATTACTTCCATCGAAATCAATAGAAAAGGCACAGAAATCAATGCCCTTTTCATGATGACATGATTATGGTAAATTGTAACATACAGAGCCCACAAAATTTCATTATTGATATTTTAATTCTTGAATAAACATAACCATGTGTGTCTTTTATCTATATTGGAGTCAACTCAAGGAAAGAAATTGTATTTTTCATTTAAGACAATTTTTTAAACGAGAAGGTCACGTTATAAGATACAAGTATTGAGCAAAATGTTGAAAAAAGATGTCCATTAAACTCACGTTTCTAGCTTGTTCATTGTTCAAAGAGTTCTAAACAAGTCTTCCAAATTTAATGTTTTCTTTATACCGCACTAAAATTCCTCGGGAAGGGTTAGCTTTCCATGCTCAATCTTGCTACATTACCGGACAAATTTGCCATCTTCCTTGATAAAATGCTACATACTAGTTTTTTTTTTAAAAAAAGATCATTTTTGTTCCAATCACTCGTTGTCACACCTTCATCTGTCATCGAGGATGTCAAATACATCTAGGAAAATGGCATTATTCTTCCATGCAACATGTTCATTGCATAAAAGAAAAGACATATTTCACTGAAAGTTTTGATTTGCACAATTTATATTAATCATAGACGTAATTCATTGTTGTCAAACCATCTCGTCTAAGAGATCTTCAACACGTCTTGTTCTCACGAACAATTTTCAAACTGTGTACAACAAGCAAATTCAGTAGTTTAAGACTCATTGCTAACCATTTATAGAAAACTGTATACATTTATGGCTTTTTACGAATTAAATACAACCTACATATGATGAAACGTGTAGCACTCTGTAACAATTTAAACTTTTATATGAGATATTCCAACATATTTTCTTTTCGTGCTTGTATGACCACAGATGATGTGTATATTTTTTCTTTTAAGATTTTGTACTTAACCTTTATTTTTCATTGAACTTAAGAACAATATGAAAATATGAAATATTACATTTTTCTTGCACTCTTGGATGGTACAAATTTCTCATATGGAGAAAAAAAGCTAAAATTATCATTCTTAGAAGAATGTCAATAAATGGAAAGAGAGAGCTGAGGACATTATTAACTAATGTCTGGGAAGTGTTTGTAATGGTTTAAATTATATATAGATAGAAACATTGGTGAATAGTGGGTAGTGTTGTAACATAAATGTTAATAAGTTTTAAATTTCAAAATTAAAGGTAAATTTATATTTCAGTTTTCTATTTTAATTTACATTTTAATACAAAATTGAAACTCGTGATTAATGGAATATAACTTATACTTAAATTGGATTTATTTTTATGAATGTGGGGGTTATATTTGTCCCTATAAAAGAAGTGGTAAGTTCATTGTTTGATGCAAAATGAGAAAAACACAAGAATATTTTATATACATTTTATATTTCTATAATTTTGACAACTCAATAAAGACTCGTTCTTTATTTCCCTGTGATTGTTCCCATAAAAGAAAAAGCGGTTGTGAGCCATATAGATTTTATCTTGGAATTGTACCCGTACGAAAGGGAGGTAACATGACTTTAAGACATCGTCTTTAACGTAACTCTCTAAAACTTATTTTCTAATTCTCTACTTATTTTATGTTTATGTTATTGTTGAATTCTTATTTTTATATTATTTAATTGACTAAATTAATTGATAAATAATCTACACACAAATCACCCGTTTTTCCAAGAGGTAGTATATGTGAATTTTTTAAATGTGTGGTTAAAAAGTAGCTCGAGTGTTTATAAATTATTTATAAATATGAGCCAAACAATTGCGACCACGCCGTCTATTATATACAATTTTGAAGTTTACTTTTACTTTCTTAATATTGTCAAAAATTCCACATACACGAGATAGAATAATTTTAATATCGCATCTTTCATCGGGGGAGGAAACACCTATTCGCTCCCAAAGGTGACTGAAAAGCGAACTAGAATCTGGTTTGAAGGAACAATCACTTTGTTAGGCAGAATTGCAAAAAAAATGATGGACATGTGATCGAAACCAGATTGATTCTAGATGAATACCACGACGTGATTACCTTCTAGATTTTATTAATTCCTAATTAATTTTCAAAAACTAAGCATCAATGACTCATACATTGACTCGCGAATTTTGAGAATTTGGACTCGTTGATTAAAATATCAGTAAAAATTAAAGAAATTGGATAACTTCAAAGTCAATATTTTTTATTTAATAACAACCAAGAAACATGAGTCATGGAATGAGAATTTAAATACTAAAACCTAGAATAAATCACTAATCTAGCAAAAAGATCTATCATATTGCATCAATATACCATTCCTTCATCTTGTAAGTAAAAGGATATCCAATGATGGATTCACCATTGAGATTATTAACCCCAAAAAGATAAAAATCACGGTGTATCGTTGACGAATAAAGAGAGCACTTTCGACGTACTCACTGCTACATAAATATAACCTTCTCATATGTTTGCTTATGTTTATAAGTCGTCTATAAATACTCAAATAACTTTTTTATCTACATGTTTCACAAAACCCACAAATAATACTAACTTACATTCAACACTCAATTATATCTATTTATTATTTAAGCTGACCATTACATCTTGTCAGCAAAAGATTATGCAAATACTGGTAGCATGCTTGACTGTGAGACCACAAAAGCATTTGTAAGTAAACATGCAATTAATTACCATTTTTAGTGCTGAATAAACATTGTTACAGTCTTGGGCAAGCTGTAAGTACTGTTTAATATATGGTGATGCCGAAAGCTGCAACAAAAATTCGTAGTACAATTTTATAGATCAACTGTCAGTCTGTGCTGATCTTATCTCTTTCATTTCAAACTGAAAATTACTTAATAATTGGGGTTTGGCTAAGATTTGTATCGATGTATTAGTACAGAAATGTAAACTACATGCAACTCGAACGTTCTAAGCTCTACATCCCCGTGAGAGAGACGTAAAGCCTTATTTCAAGCGAGTTAAGTTTTTAGTGAAACGCTAATAGGACACACGGACAACGTACTAATCCAAATGGGAATGGCACAAATAATTTCTTGATTTTATAGTAAGAAGCATGGAAAAATTTTGGTATTAGCTTGATTTTATCTGTTGCATTAGTAGTACAGGCAGCCGGTTCAAGCATAGGCATTACTCCAAACTGTCTTCAGACTATATAAAAAAAAGTACAAGTGTAGTCAAAAGTACGTCTAAGCGTCACTAAGCACGAATTTTGACATTATCAATTATCACCTGCGTCACTAAGCACGAATTTTGACATTATCAATTATCACCTGACCACACTACATACTTTTTAGGCTCATTTGGCATGACTTTTGAAATCCAAAATCTACTTTTGGACTCGCTTGATTAATTTTAAGAAAGTACTTTTGACAGTTAAAAGAGCTTTTACACAAAATTGGTCAAATGTTGCTTCCTCTAAAAATACTTTCTAAACAAGAAGTGCTTTTAAAAATTAATTTTCAAACAAAAATCAAGTATCTTCCTCAAAAATTCTTCTAGAGGAAGCAAAAACAAGTCATGCCAATTGAACTCTTAGAACACTTGACTACTACATAAATATTCAAGTGGATGAGATTTGGATCAACAATATATAAGCCATTCACGGGCCAGATGGCCTGCATCGAACTGTGCAGATACTTTCTGGACAGACGAGCCTCGCCCAGCCTGCCAAAAATTGCAGGCCAACATAATAGTGTCTCTGGACCTCTAGCCTACATCCATGCTCGCAATTTAGAAGTCATGCTTCACAACTCTAGTCCGACCAGAATTTTTCCGTTTCATTGGTGAACTGAATCAGAATTGCGGACTTGTCTACATGTACACCTATCATAACCAGACGACGACAAAGGCCAAATAGATGATTGACGTAACTTTCTGAAACTTGATTTTCCAGAACTAGAAAACGCACGAAAAAATGTTATCATAATCCATCTAATTCGTTCTACATTTGTTGATGAGGCATGTTCAGGAAAAGTAGGCAAAATTAATATAAGAAAATCAAAAGCAAAATTGATCGCCATAACCAAAACTAGATGTTCAAAACAAAGCATAACAGCAATTTGAAACTCTCTTTAACTCTTAAACAAAGAAAAACTTGATGATATTCAAGAGAAAAACAGAAGAGAACTAATCCTTTCAAATCTCAAAATCTCAAAGTTGTTTCCAATATGCTTATTTTATTAAGCTTTAAGTCGACCGTAGAACTTGGCCTTTTCTTCTGTTGTCTGGAAGCGACCATGGCCAAATTTAGAGGATGTATCTATGAACTTGAGTTTGATCTCCTCCAAGGCCAACCTTGATGTTTGGTTCAGCAATGACTGCCTCAAAGTGACAACCCGCTTCTTCGGTCCCACACAGCAGCCCTTTATCATCAGATAATCATCTTTCACAATGCCATAATGAGGAAAACCCCCCATCGGAGTGACATCTTTCTCAGTCCTAGTTAACAAAAAAGAGTTTCAGAAATGATGTTAGAAATTAATAAATATAATAGAACACAACTGGATGGATGAGAGAAAATTCAAAACAAGTGAAATATCTAATGGAAATCTTGAAAGAAGTAAAGAGGGTTGAGGCACAGATTTAATGAATGATTTGAAAGAAATCTAGCATGACCGAGTAATGTCTATTATGAGAAAAAGTCAAAAGTAGAAGAACAGTAACCTGTCAAACTCCGTCATGGCAGAATGAGATTCCTGAGCAGTCTTTCCCAGCTTGTAAATCTTCTTGTTCATCTCTGTCCTATGATGGTAACCATTTTGCCCAGCCCTGGCAACAGTGAATGAAACCCTAGCTGGATGCCAAGCACCAATACATGCAACCTTACGAAGACCACGGTGGGTTTTACGAGGCAGGCGGGTAACTCCCCAACGGGTCACCACACCTTCATATCCCTTACCCTTTGTCACCCCAATAATGTCAATCATCTCATCTTTTTGGAAAACTGCATCTACAGGCATCTGCTTTTCGAAAAGGCTATATGCATAATCCACCTTCTTCGCAACATCTCCTCCATTCACTTGAATCTCCATGAGATGGGCTTTCTTTTGCTTAAGTCCTTTCATCTTACGAATCTGTAAACCCACAAACATCAACAGATTATTGTAGAGTTAAAGGTCCAATTTTAGTACAGGTTGTACCAGACAAGACACCACTAAAGAATCTAAATGTGACAAGATAATGCAAAACCCTATTAGCAGTGGTTTCATGAAAGCACAACTGCTTGCTGAAGGGAATATGTTCCAAAACAAGTGCTGAGTAAGTGGGTACCCACCTGCGTATGAGCCAAAACCCTAATGACAGAGCAGTACTTCTTCAATTTCTCCAACTGAGCAGTAATATCCTTCTTCCCTTCTTCAGTATCAAACTTCTTGGAGTACTTGGTAAAAGCCTTCTTTTTAGACTTGCACCAGTTTTTGTAGAATCTCCTCTTAACCTCCTCACTCAGATGTTGGGCCCAAACAGTATTCAGACAACGGAGGCCACGTGGTGTTTTGACATACCCAACAACTCCAACAACCACCATAGGTGGCGTTTCTATAACAGTTACAGCCTCACATGTCTCCTTCTTGTGGAGCTCTGGGCAAATAAGTCATGATCAAAAATATCTCATGAGAACAAAATGAAAAAATCGAATGAGTTACAGAGATGGAAAAGAAATTAAAAAATAAAAAAATTAGTAACATATGTACTAATAATGGGAAGCATAGTCAAGTGGCATGTGATAAAAAAACTATATTGAATGTATACAAACTCGTAAAAGAACCCCATAATGTTGTAACAGACTTTAGGAAAGGTTCTTACCAAATGTAAACTATCCAAACAATTGCAACCATCATTTACTACTATATTAAAGGAAGCAAGTGCAACTATAACATCATATTTTTACTTCTGCTGCAATCTTAGGGTCGAGGAAAGAAAGAGAACTTACTTGACCCAGGTTTTTCAACTTCTCGCACAATATGAGTCATCCCAGCTTTGTATCCAAGGAAAGCAGTCAACCTGCATTGTTTTGTTGGATCATCTTTGGGAAAGGCCTTCACTGCAGAAATACAAATGCAGATATATGAATCAATAACCAACATGCTAGCACCCTTTTGTAAATAAATGCTGCCAAGTGTTTGTAAGAAAAGCAAGTTGACAACGTAAAATAAAGGATGAAGGCATCAATCAACAACTCAAGACTGAACAAGTCAAACAATTACACTACCACATAATAAATCAACTAATATCATAGACATGGCAACTAAAAAAAGCATCCATTTGATTCAGGCCTTCCCCATTAATTCAGATTATTTGAGCATCTAATAAATCATCCTACTGGTGGGAGACCTTCCTTAAATAAAGTGCCTGCAAACAGACAACTCTTATTACCACAAAACTCTTGTCAGGCATAATACCAGCAGAAACACAAATAAATCCGTACAACTTTAATCAGAGAAGGGTAACGAAAGTTGCTATGCAAACCATATTCAAAAAAATAAAAATAAAAGCATGCATTAAAGGTCACAGTCAACAATAGTCAATAGGTACATGAACTCCTCAACAGTTTTCCAACCTCTAGAAACAAATTTTCGTAAAAGAGAACAACATTTATGACCACCAGACAAGGAATGTTAAAGTTGCTATTAGAAAACCTTATTTGAAGAAAAAATAAAAGCACACACTGAAGGACCCCAAACCCAAGGATAGCAATTATAGATACAAGTAGAGAAAGTCAGATAAACTACTAGAAAATATACAAAATCTAGCAGAAATTACAACATAAGCAAAAGAAGATAGGAACATAGCTCAATACCTTTTCCTCTTTGACGAGATGCCCTTTTTCTTGGGAGAAATCCCAAAGAACCATGTCTTGGGTGCTCAAACTTGCGGTGAGACATTGTTCCCTGGTAGGAATTACTCTGAAAAACTCGTGAACTTTAATTTAACTCTCGAGTAATATGGCATACCATAGGGTCAAAGTACAGGTAAACACAAGATATAGCATGTTTTAGAAAAACAATGTGGTGATGTTTCCTCAATAATTTGCCATGTGGGTTTCCAACACTCACTGAATCAATTACATATCAATCTAGAGAGATAAGAAACAAAAGGATGTGCAAAATTTTGGAGCCAACTAAAAGGTTAACATTAGGCAATGGAAAATGCAGAAACCTTACAAACTAGTTACTTATGTACCAATATAGATAATAAATCTTTTCACTGACAGTACATTTTAAAATAAAAAAGTGATTATACTATGAATGAAACAGTGGTTAAAATTTGCATGTTCAAGAAAACAAAAAACACGATATTTCAGATCTGATTTTAAGAATTGTTTAAGACTCAAAAGCTGGTGACATGTTGGATTACTACCATATCCTTTCAGAGTGATAGAAATGCTGCTCCCAAACCAAAGGCCTATGGCATTAATTTAATATGCCAATTCTCGGGCTCAATTGTATTTCTTCCCAAACATCCAAAAAGGTGTTGGCAAAAGAGAGCCCTTCCGAGACTCCAGCCTTGATTACCCAGTCCTTTTACTCTACGGAGTGCATTTCAATCATCCAAAGAATATGGAACAATCATAACATGTCCACCAGATCCAAAACATCTCACAAATCATTCAAAACTATATATACATCATAAATCTCTCAGAAAGCAAAAGAAAATTAGCCAAATTCAGATTTAACTTCAAAAATGCTTTGATATTACTATCATACCAGAAGTGTCACTTAAAAATGCAATAATCATAATCCAGATACAGATTTTATAACCAAACCACATCAAAATAAAAGCATAAATTATATTATTTAATTTTCTAAACTGAGACTGAATTCGGGAGAAAATAGAATTACCTCAGAGCCGTACAGCAATAAGCCTGATTGAGAATCCTACAAATTTGACGGATTTATAAACGAGTACGCTGATAAATGAACGGCTAGGGTTTTGGTGGTGCGAGCCGTACTTTGGGCCTCTAAATGTTGGGCCTCTTCTTCCAAGTGTGATGGGCACTATGAAAACTTGGATACAAAAAGTGGGCTGACACGGATTTCATGTTCTTGGGCCAGATCAAAATGGGGCATCTCGCCTCCGTACGAGTATTCTAAAAAGCGTGACACATGATAATATGTGGAGATCAAACTTCGATCGATGTGCGTCTAGGCGAGGCTTAGGCGTAAAAAGACCTAAATTTTTTTTTTCTTATTTTAATATTATTTTAAGTTTTTAATCAGTTTAAAAATCATCTAATAATACATACAAATTATAGAATCAAATATAATTATAAGTGTTTAACAAAATAAATATATTTTAACAATAAACATGATATATTATAATAATGCTAATTGAAATATTTGAATTTTTTTTTAATTTTTATTAACTAGTAAAAAATAGGAAAATGATTAATTGACTTAATAAAATATAAATAACAATTTATACGATAGTATAATAAACTATAGCCAAAAGTACAATACTCTACAATCAAACCAAATATACAATACACTACAGCCAAATCAAATGTGCAATACATCACAGTCAAACCGAAGGTACACTGTACTACAGCTAAACCATAGGAATTCTTATTCCACATTGAAAGTTTACAATAAAATCCTTGAAGATGCCTCTATAAATTAGTAGACCAATAAGTCAGTAAGCAACGTTTTGGATTTTTCAATATATTGGCCTAAAAGTTAAAAATTTTATGATTATTAATTTTTGGCTCTTTCAATCTAATTGACTTAAAAGTTGAAAACTTCATGTAACGTAGAAAATTAAATTTAAATTTAAATTTAAATTTAAAAAAAATGCACGCCAAGGCACGTCTTAAAGCGATCAAAGCTTTTGTTGATCACTAAATTATCGCATAGGTTCTAGACGTAGCGTTTTTGCCACGCCTCTCACCTAGGCGCCACCAAAACGAACCATTTAAAACACTGCCCCATACTGCTAGAGAGTTTAGGAGGCGAGGCTAGTTAGATAATGAAAATCTGAAAAAATACATAAAATAAGCAATTAAATTTATTTTAAGTTATTAAATAAGACAATTTTGTGGAATCCTTTCAAAAGTAGTGGTATTAATAAATAAATTTAAGTAATTAAATAAGTTAAGGTCACAATAACATAAAATTTATGATTACAATTATGTACTAGTCATAAATCACAAATTTTTTAGGTCACAATTTTTTTATTGGTCGCAAATTATCAAGTAAATTGGTTACGACTTATTTCTCAGTCACAAATCACAAATTTTGTATGTCACAACTTATTTATCGATCACAAATTATCAAATTAATTGGTTACAATTTATTTCTTAGTCACAAATGTCAAATTAAATTGGTGGCAACTTATTTATCAATCACAAATTATCAAATTAACTGTTCACAACTTACTATCGATCATAAATTATCAAATTAACTAATCGTAATTACCCAATTAAATGATCACAAATTACCACTCATGCTCCACCTCAATTACTCCCTCTACAACCGTTGCACCAGTCTAAACGTCGTTGCCGCCTCAAATCCATAGTCTACGAACACCACCTCCACCTCCAACGAACCACTATCACTTGCATCCAACAACCACCACTACAACCGCATCACCACACGTATACAAAGATCGACGTCATTTCTATACACACAGATCTGCACACATAAATAAGTACGCATAAATATAGATTGGTCGTGCGCTGCACACATACACATAGATTGCCCATCGTCGGACTAAGTCCGAAGGAGAAAATGAGGAAGTCGACATCACAAAGGTGCAGGCGAAGGTGGTGTTGAACGTATGACTAAGATTGATTGAATCCAAGTTGAAGTTGATCGGACTACTTAGATTTAGTGTGGTAAATTTTGCTACAGTTGGCAGGGCTAGAAGGTGGTGCTCCCCTTCTGGTCTTCTTCTGGTTTTACCCATTTGAGAGTGGGTATGGTCGATTGAGAAATTGTGTAGAGAGAGATTATTCGATTTGGGATGGGTACGGTGTTAGTGGGGTGTAGTTGTTTTCAAAAAATATAATTAACACCTGAATATTGAAAAAAATTAAGAAGAATCTAATTTTGATATTGAAATTTAAAAAGAAGGGATTGATGTAATTTTATCAGTAATATCGAGAAAATTACAGAAATAGGTCATGTAATGGAAGTAAATTCTCTAATGAGCTCTTTCTCCTGGTGGACCGATTGGTGTTCATCAGGCACTTTGCTTGGTTGTATTGGACAAACTCTCAAGGAATAATTTTTTTTTTTTTTTTTAAAATTCTGCCTTCTTGCAATAAAAATGGGGCTAAAATGTAATACTTCACAAGGATACAATTCATAGAATCTACAACATTTTGAAAAAAGATGTAATGTCATCCATCTCATAAAATCCGATGATGTTAATTACATATTTAGATTTATATTGGATGGTTAACTGTTTTTCATAATTATTAGCAGTTACATACAATATTTCGTATCCAAACAAATTATGTTATGTCTCGTCCAATGAAGCTCCAAACACCATGTGACAAACAGGTATATAAACAAAACAAAGGCCCACACCCCATGCACCATCCTACCTTGTCTAGTCAAGGCCTTCAAGCATATGTAGTTGAAGTGATGCATCATCAGTCGAATCATCGTGTACGAGACCGACCCTTCATGACCGAAGTGAGATGTCACAACCTATTTCAAAGTGATTCCAAAGCGACGAGCCTCTAAGCATGATGATGCATCTTCTTGCTTTATACCTTCCAAAAAATCTTTCGCACAAGATCTTCTGAGTAGTTGATTGATTTGACATCTCCGAAGTAGATGTCTCTCGGTTAACTTGTTTGTCTACATTTCAGATGTCGAGAGCTATATGTGATTACTTTTCAAAATCATTAAATACCCCTAAACATAAGATTGCAAAAGTGACACTTAAAAAGAAGATGGCACAACCATTAAGATGAGATCACATATCTTTTCATCCAACAATAATCATTTCACATTTTTCACTAGAAAAGCTCACATTTTTGTTCTCTACCACCCGGTGCAGGTACACATTCATGGCTCTCGTCTTTTGTCCATCTCACATCCAATTATTTTATATACAAGTTAACTAACTTGATTGTCAGAGTACTCGCAATAGCCGGCGCCACCACCAGAGAAGGCCATGCTCCTCATATTTGTCTAAGTGTGTATGAGCTTTACGAGTAGACGTGAATGAAATCAAGATATGTTACCATGTCACCGATCAGAAATTGAGGTCAACAAATTCCATTATAGTAAAATTAAAAAGAAAAACGGAACAAAAGAATTCATCCAAATCAAAACAATTGACATTATATTTGGTTTCTATTACAATCATTTTATTATTATTTTTTGCTACACGTGTAAGAAATTTATGTCCGCGTGTTACATTGTTACGATGTTATTACATCTTAATATGTTCATTGCATTCTAATGCAACGGAATATGTAACATTATATTGCAAATCATTCATTGTAATTTAAAATGTCTCAACTTCCATATGTTTTTGTTCCTCAGTTACTTATTTATTTTCTTAAAACTATTGTTTTTAAATATAAATTAAGAAGAAAAAAAAGTCTATGCAATGACCATGTTCCCCATCACCTTCCCCGTGGAGAACATGAGACATTAAAGCTACACAATGCTTAAAGTCTACAAGTTCGTAACAATCTCTGTACTAGCAATTTCCTCTTTCTAGCTTGTTTCGCAGGACATCGAACAAGTTTACCATGGCCGAGCAACATCCCCAGTTTATTGAGGAATTAACTTGCTGATCATTAGGTTGACAGTTGAACTACTGACTCGATGACCACTTCATCCAAGTTAGAGCCCAAGTCTTCATCCTAATCAGTGCCCGATCACAGGGGCTTCAGCATGTTTGATTACCAGAGCAGGTAGCTTCTTCCCCAGGAAGGCCACTTTCGTGTTGATTACACAACCCATATGCACAATATGTTCAGCTTGTCGCTCACTCGATCACCCAAAACTGAAAAGGTCATCAGGTGAGGGGTTCACAAGCAACTTTTCCTAGTACGTTTGGGATTCAAATGCAAAACAGCTTTGGGAAAAACTAGAAAGTAAACCAGTCATTTTACTTAAAATATAAAAAAAAATTCGTGAATAAGGCAACAACTTCGGCACGAGGAACCTGTAAGAAAAGAATTTTGTTGTCCACAAAACAGCATCAAAAGTTCCTGTTAGCAAAGGGAAAAATGCAGACTGGAATATCCTTGAAAGATTAATCCGAAACAAGGACAATAGAACTGCATTCCAGAAGGAACAGTGCATGAGGATGATGTCATAGAGTAGGCCCGCAACCACAGGTTAACAAAAAATCTTCGTGAACAGACATGGGCACATTGCAAATTCTATGATTGTTGTGACGTTCCTTCCAGTGCTTTCTGTTGATATGATGCCTGGTCACCAGCAGGAGGTGGGGGCAGGGGCATTGTAGACTGGTAAGGGGGACGGTATTGCTGATGAGGTGCAGGTGGTGGTGGGGGCGGCATATAACCATATGGTGGATAATATGGCGGGTAGAATTGACCTGGAGGTGGTGGTGGCATAGCTGGATAAGCATAATGCTGTCCTTGCTGCTGCTGCTGCTGCTGCCCTGAACCACTTATATTCTCACCCGATCCTGAGGGTCCACTAGAAGGCCCCTCTTGTGATGAAAAAAGGGCACCCATTCTTTGGGGATCCATCGAGGGATAATATGCTCTATCCTGCTGGGGCAATGGAGGAATGTTGAAGTAAGGCATAGGTGGCGGTTGGTCCTGGGTGCTAGGTGGTTGAAGAGGCTGGTTCTGCTGCTGTGATATAACTGCCCTTGGCAACAATCCATTATGAGCCACAGCAGCCTGCTGCCTTGCTTCATCTGAGGCTTCCAATTCTGGTTTTGGTGCTTGTGGTCTACCCCAGAGAAGCTTCAACCTAAGACCTTTGACGACTAGCTTATTTGCAAGTTCTTCGGCTGCTCTCTCTGCCCCTTCTCGTGTCGTGTAAGACACAAAAGCACATGCACGTTGGAGCACCATCTTAATGGACTCAATTTCTCCATGTGCATAGAACTGATCCCTCAGATCCTGCTCAGAAATTCTTGCATCAAGCCCACCGATATACAGGGTTCTAATGCTCTCATCATCAGGGGGCTCGAGTGAAGGCATCTCACCTGCCTTACCGAGCAACTTAAATGCCACGGGATCATTAACTCTGCAAGAGTTGAGGCAAAAGGTCATTAACTCGAACTTTTGATAATTGAAAGGAACACAAAAGAATAATGTCGGAATCTGAACTCATTGAAAGTCGTCAAAATCAACTATGAGACAATTGCTTGATCAACGTGAGAAGTTTGGACAATCCAGAAAATAATTGCTTTGACAAGCAAGAGTAGATAACAGGCACGGCTAAAATGAGCGATTATACAACTAACTGCCAATATATTGAAGAGTTTTGTCTTTCTTAGAAGCGCTCCATTCTCTCTGTTCCCAGTGATATAAATACATATAAGAATACAGCAGCTTAATAAAAACATTAGACAAACTAGAGGAGCCACATTAAAAATAGGCCCCAAATTAACTGCCTTGTTTTATTTCTATCAGTAGCTCCACGAAGAATAGATTGAAATGAAAAGGCGTGTTGCACAGCAAGGAGTTGAAAAATATAAGACAGTAGCATCTTCAAAAACCCCTGCAGCAAACACTTTAAACTACACCAGTGATGTGAAAAAATGTAAAACTCAAGAAAATCATGAAGAACTGAAATATCCTGCCCATAAGCAAGGAATCTTCTTCAAATATTTTCTTCATGAGTGTATATCATTTCCCCCAACGGGAGAAGTGTGGGCACAAACTGCAGGGGTGACTGCAAAGACTGGCTGTAATTATTGAATAAAAATCATAACTTTGCATGCCCAACCACAAACTAAGTATTGTTTCCAATTAATTTCCAAGCATGCAACGCATATTTCAAAACGTTTTGGTTGCATCAAATTCCTTGGGGTCAAGACGTTCAAAAGGAGAGTGCACAATAAGGTGCCACCACCCAAACTGTCCCCCCGCCTCCATAGAAAAAGAAGAACAACGAGACACAGACCTGAAAAGTTCATAAAATACGGGGCTGGCTTCCCAATTAAACAAAGCTGAAGGAAAAACACAGACATTATGTAGATGATTACATTTATGCAGAAAAACATGTAACAAACTTGAACGACACACTATATTTATTAATACAGCCAACACAAGTTGAATGAACGTAAAGCTTAATCATTTCACATACCCGTAGTAACGATCTTTAATATTTTGTTGTGATAACTCTCCCGTAACAGGCATCTCATGCCGGTAAGGGCATTCAGGACCTCTTGTACACTGACCACGAATGTAGAAGCTGCATACATGTGCTCTGTTTCGCTTATAATATGGAGTTGTTCTTTGAAGTTTCAAAATAGTGTCGTTAGGGCGTGCCTTCCCATAGGAAGATTCATAATCAATCCCAGCTCTAGCCTGCATGCAGTAATGATTCAGTCTACATTGCTGAATAAAAATGGTTCAACTTAAAAACTTCGTTATATTTCAAGTTTATCTTCTACTATGTCCTACTTCAAGCTGACATATATATGATAATATGATCCTTTGCCGACTTGAGATTACAGAGAAAATTACACTAATGGGGAGGTAGAACTCCCTATTTCACCTGCACATCCCCTCATTTTCACCTATCCCAGTCAAAGGAACTGACATTGATTGCTTAAATCTACTGTTTCTGACTACCACTTGTATGCTTTCATGAGCACCAGTTTTGTGAGGAACGCCCAAAGTCCAATATATTTATTTACCTAAAATCCATAACACTTTGCAAATTATTAATGAAGTCTCTTAATTTCATTCTGTTATTAACTACTAATTCACTACACTGGTCTGCCAAACTCTTTTTAAGCACCTTAGCAATAGTTAACAGCGATACTGCAGGTAGACACTAACCCGATATTATTAGATTCTTATCCATCGACAACAGTAACAAAAGTAAACACAAAAAGAAAGCATCGTGATAATCCCAAGTTTCCCTTTTCCTACTACATCAGTCATTAACATGGCAATTTTTCCAGCTATTTATCTTCAATTACCAAATTAACTCAAAACTTATCAATAATTTTCTTTCATTGCTTAACTGCAGATCATTTAAGTCTGCAATTGAATGCCTAATACCTATCTGAAGCCTCAAACATTTCCTTTTCATATTACAACAGGAAATTTATTGCAAATATATATCTATTCTCATTCTTCCAATCTATCCCTCTTTGACAATCTCTATTATTCTTTTGGGGAGCCATCAATAAGTCCCCTGTTGATCAGTAAAATAAAGTATCTTTTCTTTGAAGATTGTTACATTATTTCAGTTCAAAGGTCGCACTTTTTAGAACAAAATTATAATACAACAACCACAATTGGCTCTTCTATCATAAATTGATTATATCACACATTCCACATCGATGCATGAAACTGTGTTTCTGTTATGACTAAAATTAAACTCCAGCAAGTGCAATTTCATGACCAATAACTAAAATATCTCCCATCGTCAAGCAACATGAACATTATCTTAAGAAACTCCAGCCTATAGAAATAAGTAGTTCAACTACTTAACATGAAATCTACATGCTCGTTTCATGATTTGGATATATAAATGAATACTATTATGCTTCTAAGCTATAGAACATACTGGAGAAATGTGGCTTCTAGCAAACGTACCTTGCGATCATGCTCCTCTGCAAAGTATTCCCTGTTCACATCGCTCTTAGGAATGGCATCATTGGAATTGATACTGAGAGCAGTGTCTCGGACCTGAACTGGCAAACCATACTCAAGATCCAGAAGGCAAACTTGACAAACATTTTTCAACTTACTGCAAGTTTGGCAAATTTCAGTCTTCTTATATCTTGCATCACGCCCTGGCCTCCACCTGAAAACAGTGAATGGTCGTGTGCATATCTTGCACTCCTTGTCATAATCAGCTTTTGTCTGCAACACAACCGGAAGATTACTTGTGAACATGAAAAGGCAGAAATCAGATCACGTTCATTATATCATAAACCTAATACCCTATGCACATTATATCAACAATCCTACCATATTCAGAGAATATAAGGACCTCAAACGTAAGATCCAGATTAGATACGAAAATAACAACCCCACAATCAATTGAGTAGAACAAATGACCATATACACAAATACGACTGCAACAATAAAAATACATCAAACACATTAACGCACTTAAAGAAAATTATAAGGATACGATTTATTTAACACCTCTCCCAATAAACATGACACTTCAATTGAAAAGTTAACAATGACATATGTAATAATGCTAAATATTTAAAAGTTTAAACACATTGTTCCAAAGTGATTTGCTACAGAGAAGAATTGAAGCCAGCCTACAGCTGTCACTTGAAAGTAGCAGCAAAGGAAGCACAACACTTGGTTTTGGTAGGTCAGGGACGAGGGGGAGACACGAAGTGGATCTGTACCAGTCCAGGTACTCTTTTTCTTTCCGGTCCAAAATGATGGGGTTAAAAGATAAAAAATCACTCAAGTCAGCCTATGGCAGAATTTGTAGACTGAGAAAACAAGAGTATTGTGGTATTATACAACAAAATCAACTGTTCTATCTTCACTCTCTCTCCAGCTGTCCTGTCCTACCAATCTCTCCAGTGCTAAACAAGTTTGAGCGAGAGAACATAGAATTCCCCATAGCGAGAGTGTAATGTTCTTATCTGTCCTATTTCCGCTCCCCCTCCCTATTTCATTTCATGAACCAAATATAGGTTAAGTCTACTTACTTAAAATGACAAACAGTTGAAAATGTTTATACATCTAATACATCCTAATTTATTTTCATTTTCAGAGATTATTCTCATTAACTTTCATGTATGAGAACTAGTTAAATAGAAAATATGCTCTGGGAAATTATTGGAGCATGTTATTTCTCCCTGTCTCCCTTCCAAACAATGTTTCTAACACACCCTTGTTGGGTAGGTACCCTCTTTCTCTAATCATGAATTCTTTTTAAGCGGTTATTTGACAAAGGATTTGATAAAAGTTTTGCCAGATTTTAATAAAAATTGATAAAATGTGTGGTTAAAATTAATTGACTTTAACTAATACTTTTTAGCAACTTTTAAAGTTATCCCAAACAAGCAGTAAGTTTTGACAAGGTAAGATTCGGATGGGAAGTTCTTTGCTATCAGAATATATAATTACTTCATCGATAAATAGGTTTTCTAAATCCATTAAAATCTACAGTTGTCTAAGTGGGAGAAAGCCTAATGAAATGCATTTGTTTCTGCTCCGTGCTTCTCTAGATGAAAACTAGCATGTTGGTCAAACCAAAAAAAGAAAAGGAAAAGTGCTTTAGCGTTTGACATGGAAATGGCAAGCCTATTTCCTGGACAAAATACAAATTGAGAAATACAAAAGAAAAAAAAATAAAATAAAAAATCACAGAATCCAAGTGGAATTCCACAGAAATTGTCTCCTGATCGATGAATAAGCTTCAAGATTTATTTCTGAACGGAAATACCAAAAAAAGGAAAAGAAACTGCAAAAACTAGAATAGCCCTAAAAATTCAAAAGCGATTGAAAAATACCATCCGAACATAAGGATTGTCGCCGAGGCAAGACTCGCATATGATTGGGAAATCCGAACGCTCCCATCCATCGGCTTCCGCATCTCTCAGCAACCTATGCGCCATTTCTCCTTATTATTCACTCCGCAAAACCTAGAAAAAAATTAATACATTAGCCTGTATCAGACATCCATAGAACCCTAAACAGGTGCGGAGCCACCTGTGGTCTAGTGGGGGCAGATTTTGGTCCTGGGTATTTCACCTACTACACTTGAGGGGCGGCGGCCAGTTTTTAAGGCAAAAGTATAAAACCTTAAACAACCACGTCAAAAATTCAAGAGAAATGGTGTCGAAGAAATCATTGTTGCTGGATGAAGATTAAATTGAGAAACAACAATTTTGGAGAAATAATTAAATTATAAGGAGTTGAGTTGAAATTCAATCATTCACGACAATCAGATCCAGTTTTCACACTATTAAAATATATCTCCTTTTTACACTATTATTAAAATCCAATAATACCTTCCAATTTTGTTGATGGAGAAGCTCAGTAGAAATCACTGCAATACGAGACGTTTAAAATAGAGTAAAACGTTTCATTAGTCACTGAACTTATCACAACGTCACGTTATAGTCACTGAACTTTATTTTGCTACTGAACGGTTACTGAACTTACGAACGCGTCTCTCCATCCATCACCCTGCACCCAAGTCGTTTGAAGATGGCGCACGTGGTTGACGGAACTCCATGTGGCAACGAACGGCGTTCAACTCTGCCACGATGGACGCATGTTTCAATTTAAAAACATGATATACACGAACAAAAACACGATTGAAATCCATTTTCCCTAATTCACACTCGCATAAACCCTAATCCTAATTCAATCTCCCCTAATTCGAAACCCCTGGATCGAACGTCTTCGCCTTCCCATGTACACCATCCCCATCATCCCTAATCCTAAATCCGAGCCCTAGAATCCATTTCATTCAAAACTCTCCCCCAAATCGCTGAACTTGGAGTCGCGGTAGGTGATTGTTAACCCCGAAACTGTACACACATCAAAACGCGAAGAGGTAATATCCTGAATTTCCATGTACTGATTTGAAACTGAGTTTGTTAACGGAAAGTCGGCCTGGTTTGAAATTCTGGCTATCATGTTGGTAATGGACAGCCGGTCTCTCTCTTGTGTTTTTTTTTTATTATTGTTATTGAATTTGTTGGCTACTTGAAGTGGACAGATAATTCTGAGATTATCTTTCATTTACTGTTATTGAGGTATGCATTTTTCTGTATGTATTGTTCTGCATTTGACAAAAAGTTGGTACGCTGCTTGTTTGAAGACATACAGCATAATAACATTGCTTTAGATAACTCGTGTTTTCCGTCATATGCAGGGTAATGGCTGGGACAAACAGGGGCATATTCGAAGCCTGAGCACTTGTCTGAAATCAATTAAGTGCGTGTTTGACACCCATTCTTTTGAGAATTTAATTTTTTGAATAGTGATTGATGGGAGAATGTGTGGTGGAAAGGTCATAAAAAGTTTTAAATTTGTGTGTAATATTATTTTATTAGGAGGATGTGTGGTTGAAATGAAGAAAGAGAAAAAGAATGAGAATGGATGCCAAACAAGGGCTAAAGGTAAGGCTTGCGAAGCAATTGAAGATCTATCGAGTATGTTCGAGATGTGCTAAAATCGTAGAAAAGAGAAACGTTGAAATAGCCATCAACATCACATTCCGCAAGGGTAAAGGAGTTGCGGAGGATGAAGGGAAAGAAAAGGGAAAATCTCCGTGAATTATTTCGGCTTAGTATTTTGCCTAGTTTGTAGACGTGCTTGTGGATTTAACTCTAGTGAGATGTATGTATTCAAGCAAGGATCTATGTAGCTTTATTTGTAATGACAGTTCAAGTTATGTACGCTCCTTTAGATTTAATAAAATTCAAGTTATGGTTGCTGAGGAAGTAATCTGCATGTCTTTTATTTCTTAGGCTGATTTTATCCTCTTATAGTCTCTTATAGCCTCCTTGGCTTGTGATCAGTGTGTGCAAATAAATAAATCATGCCTCCTGTGTAGCACTTGGGTTCTTTTATCCTCATATAATATCCTTTACTTATTCTATAGAAAGGAAGATATTGATCAGGTGGTGTAGCTATGAACTGATCAGGTGCACAAAGGAAGATATTGTACTCATGTGGGGTTCAGGTTAACTTAATTTTGATGACTTATGTAACTTGTTATGACCTTAGACTAAACTTATATTAAAACAAGGTCATTGGCATAACAACATCAGTTGTAACAGCTTAACAACAGCTTAACAACATCAATCATCATCATCACCAGAATCAGCATCCACACTATCGGTTTCAAGTGAACTGGTGAATGCTTGTTAAATCTGTACAGCTACTTTCAACATAGACACACTATCATTATTCATTTTCTTCACAAGATCATCTAACTAGTATATAAACATTAAGAGAAAAAAGGAACATATTTTCTTTGGACACAAATACACAAAAGTGAGCATAGAAATGTCAGGACTACATCCAATTTACAACTCAAATTCACCTTTAAAACACTGTTTCTTCCTACACACGCTGCTCGACAGTGAGCAGTGAACTAATTGGAACACTACAAAATATTAATAGAGGACATCTAAACTACATAAAAAAACATGCAGCCTCCATTGACAAAAAAGGTCACTACAAAATGAGATGTCACTACAAAAAACCATGCGTAGCCTCGATGTTCAGCCTATTCCGTGCCCTTTCCTCTCTCATGTTGCAACTGATCGACCAAAGTAGCTGCTGGTCCAGATTCGAAGATCACTGTAGGCGATTCTCGTACAACCGTAGATGTAGGCATGAATTGCATTTGATGTTCTTCACGCATGTCTTAGCTCAATGATCCCTTCCCTCTTGTTCCACCGCATTGATTTCCATACCAATTTCAATGTTGTCCGTCACATTACAATCGTACAACATATCATCTGCCTCGGAAGCCATAGAAACATCCGATTGAAAGAAGTTAGAGTCTTCCTCTTGACCTGTCAAAATCCATGAAAAAATTAATTCATCTCTAATGTACACACTTAAACCAAATAGATTTCTTCTACCTCAGTACACAAGTTGAACTAAGAAAAGTGGTACACTTTCTGAGTACAACATAAATCACAATTTAGGTTTACCACTTAGTCAACTTCGATTTAGCTAAAGAATCTAATGAAGGCATTCCATTATCTCAGTATATAGCAATCGAGATATTAGATTCGCGGTTTAGGGATCCTGCCATATGCTAACATCAGTGCAAACAGGGGTTGACAATCACCATCACCTGCGTCTGGCGTTGCTTGGAAGACGAGGATGGATACTCCAAGTTCAGCGATTTGGGGGAGAGTTTTGAATGAAATGGATTCTAGGGCTCGAATTTAGGATTAGAGATGATGGGGATGGTGTACATGGGAAGACGAAGACGTTCGATCCAGGGGTTTCGAATTAAGGGAGCTTGAATTAGGATTAGGGTTTATGCGAGTGTGAATTGGAGAATTTGGTTTTCAATCTTCAATGGATTGGATTTAACTGCGTGTATCCACCGTGGCCAGAGTTCAACGTCGTGTGTTGCCACGTGGAGTTTCGTCAGCCACGTGCCCCATCTTCAAACGGCTTGGGTGCCGGGTGATGGATGGAGAGACACGTTCGTAAGTTCAGTGACCGTTCAACAGCAAAATAAAGTTCAGTGACTATAACGTGACGTTGTTATAAGTTCAGTGACTAATGAGACTTTTTACTCTTTAAAATAGCATATATTTATCAAAAACTATTTTTACCCTCGTACGAAAAACTAGAATCGAGAGTATAATAGAAAAATGAAAATCTCACATTGTCTCTAATGGTCGGGATCCAGTTGAAATCACCGTCCTCACAATTTGACCATCACACAACTCAGTCACCGATGACAGTATCTTCAACAAAGTTAGTTTTTTGTGATGTTTGAAAAATTTGTAGATTTTTTGGTGTTTATTTGTGGATTTTATGATATTTATGATATTTATTCTTTATTGAATGTAGTAGTAATTTAAGTGTTGAATTTGCCAAAAAAAAAAAGTTTATTCTCGCTGAAAAATACTTTTTTTATAACTTGTTTCATTATTTTTTTTTTTGGTCATTAATTTGTATTTAATTAATTAATTGTTTTTTAATTTGTATTTAATTTATTTTTCTTGCTTCTCCTTTAATTTATTAAATCATTTATTTTTTTATTAACGTCGATGTCTTGCATATGGTAGTTACAATTCGGTTCACTAGATTTTTCGATATTATGCGTTATCTTATTATCTCTAGTTCAATGTTCTAACATTTGAATTTTTGTAGAATGGAGTATCATTTAGATGTAGAATTGAGGCGATGGCGATAAAAGCTACTTGGAATAGTAGCTTTGAGAGCTTTACTTCCGTGTTGGAGCTGCTCGATGATCCACACAGAGATGTGCTACAATAGTTTTTCATGTGGCCCCTGTACCAGTTGCGAGAGGTGAAGTACTCATGACAGATCATCAATGCACTCCTATGTCAGTTTCTTAGGCCAGTCGACAACGATGCCCTCCACTTCGACCTCGGGGGCAAGGTCGTTAGTTTTTTGATGTTTGAGTTTACTTTGATCCCTGGACTGAGGATTACAGTCGATGAGGTAGCCACTGAGAGAAGCAACAGACTATACGTGACATACTTCGACGGACAATGGACGGTGCTTCTACCCCAGTTGATGGATGCGATTAGGAAGTGCAACCAGATGTTAGATAGATTGAAGCTTGGACTGGTCTACATCCTTGAGAGCGTGATGAGGTGTCATTACAAGAAGACTGCCGTCAACATTTTTCATTTACAAGTTGTTGACGACATAGATGCGTTCAACAACTATCTGTGGGGCTAGAGATTTTTTTGGACACCGTACACGTCTTTATCAGATCACAATCTAAGCCCAAGGGGTCCATGAGTAAGTACGATACATATGAATTGTCCTTGGCAGTACAGGTAAATGTTTAATATAATCAATGTTAAAACTTTTTTATACTAAATTTATATATAATAAGTGTATATATTATAGATCTGGGTATATGAGACAGTCTTCCTCTTGGGTACTCGATTTGTCAGGTGAGGAGAGACACGCTGCCATCGAATGCATCATTGGTGTGCATCTCGAGTAGACGGATGTCAGTCCGACAAACAATTATCAGCTCTCCTCGAACACTCTCAGGTGAGTACTAAACATTGTAGATTTATATTGTGTGTCGTTTCAGAATTTCATCAAATGATCATTAACTAGTTGAAATGTCAATATGTCAGTTTGAGGTCCTAATCGAGTTAACGTCCTCGATGGATGAGGAGTGTCGAGGTTTCGTGCGTGAATAAGCCGTTCTGTATACTCTACAAGACCAGATATCTGATTCTATCCTAGATCGAGATCGGTATGAGAATTGAAAATAATTTATTATTTATTGTTTCGTATGAGTTAACATATTTTAACTAAGTTAATAATTTTTAATGTTATTTGTATAGGATCGTAGTCCAGTTGATCGACGATCACCTCCGTCGCCGATGAGATTGCCTCTGCCCCCGATGGGATCACCTCCGCTGTCGATGAGATCTCATTTTCGTCCATCCAGGTACCTCCCCCATGGATCTCCTGCACACAGTGACTGTATGTCCTTCTGGGTGGATTTATGGCGGAGATGAGGGAGGAGGTGGGTGCGCTTCGAGGAGTGGTAGGGACGTTGGGACAAGAGATGAGCGATGAGATATCTAGTTTACGTTAAGATGTTGTAGTGCTCCACAGCCATGTATCAGACCTTGAGGTGGAGGTCGTAGCGCTCTGAGGCGATATAGCAGGACTACGAGGGGATGATAGACGGTACAACGAAAAGGGTGATAGACGAGGCAAAAAGGAGGAGGACGTTTGTCAACGGGACGTGCCCCAATCTCTTCCGGGAGGTGGACCATGCCAAATGGAAAGTGTTCAAGACGGAGTGGAGAAGAATTATGCAGGTGTAAGTATTTTACAATTTCAGTAAAGTACGCTACGCTAACTCATTTATACTACTTTTAACATTTTTTCTATTTTTTTCAGAGATAGTCGCACGGTAGGGGGGAAGACGATCTCGGAGGCTTATAAGTGGTTTCACGACATCACCACTTCGGAGACTTGGCTCGTCGACAATGTAAGTGAAATAGTTATATTGTT
>CAIGRN010006378.1:0-15570 GCA_903798345.1 Fraxinus anomala | reverse complement strand
CCTTTGTAAAACACAGTATGTACTCAAAATCTGTTCGACAATATGTACTAATTTTAACTAAAATTTAAAAGAGTATCTATCACAAGTAACTGCTCATTCCTGAACATACCAATCTCCAAACTTTTAATTCATCTTATATATTTATTCAATTGTATTTTTAGCATATGATTACCCGTGGAAACTTTGACATTAATAGTAAATAAAAAATTGAAAATTGAAAATAAAAATAAAAATACTCACCTTCTCTGGGGTAATTGTAGAATTAGCATCAGGGCTTGGTCCCATTGCTCTGGCTCTCCTTATTGTTCTTCCAAGAAAAGAAATATTGCTGGAGAATTTGCAGTATGTTGACGCAAATCTTGACGGAGCGAGGGTTCTAGGGTAAAATTTGAATATCATGAATTTGAATAGTTGCTCAAACACGAACGCGAGATAGTAGAGAGAATGTCCTGCGTCAAGCGAGAGGAAAGCGAAGGATCTAGGAGTCGAAGATGCTTGATGAAGGGGTGACTCCTTGACACAAAATAGCCCAGTGGCACCCCCAAAAAAGGAGTCATCTCCTATATTCATCAAGCAAAATTGTTCATTTTGAATAATGCTTGATGAACATAGGGGGTGACTCTTTGTTGACACAATAGCCAAGTGGCACTCCCCTATTGGAGGGTCGTCGGGCTCCTATGTTCATCAAGCATAGAAGGGGGCTCGGCGACCTCCCAATAGGGGGGTGTCACTTGGCTATTGTGTCAACAAAGGAGTCACCTCCTATGTTCATCAAGCAAAATTGATTCATTTTAGAAGAACATAAGAGGATGTGTAGTTAAAAAATAGAAAAACATTTAAATTTACATATAAAATATTTTATTGTGTAAATGTATTATTAAAAATAAATATATAATGAAAATAATTTAAAAGAATGAAAGACGTCGAATAAAATATCCTCAAGTAGGAAAGGATCCTAAAATTTTTAGGTCAGCCCAAATCCAATCCGAACTTGAAAGCTAATATCTTTTATTTTTTTTTATTGGATAACTTGGGTATAATTTATTTGTATGAAAATTATTAATAAAATATATTTAATTGATTTAATTTTCAATTGATATTATATTTGTCCATTGTTTTATTGGTATGTAGATAAGAAAGCGAAGGAGATGGTGAATTACCTAAAAAATAAAAATCACTTCTCCATAAAGAAAATAATTTCTTTGTTTTCAAGGAAAATATGATCAATTGACAAAAAGTAGAAAAATATTTTCCGTGAAAAAAATTGTCAACCAAATAACACAAAAATAAGAAATTATATGTAAAAAACACATTTTCCATACAAAATACTAACAGTCAAACGCACCATTAGTTCCTAGTTATTATGGGTGGTACCAATCGTTATTTTGGAACTGTAAAAAGAAAATCATTAGTTTTATATAACATAAAAATTGAACTCTAGCTAGAATCGATAATTGGATCATAACTTCTCGATTTTTTTTTAAGACCCAAAACTCTACATTTTTAACTGAAAATAGGAAAAATCGATCTGGTGGATCCAATTTTGATCTGAGTCAGGTGATAATTTCAGCATACAAATGCTCACTCTTAACCGTAACCATCCTTTTTTTTTTTCTTTTTTTGAATTTCTCGCAATTTACGAAGTTGACAAGAAAATATTACATGATCAGGGTGTAACACACATATTTCATTGCAAGTATTTGTATTTAAACAAATTTATGATGCCCTCGAATCTTATTATCATAAGTAAATGGCACTTTTCGTTTTTAATCTTTGCAAAATTTTATTAATCTGCCCTCGACTTTTTTTTGGCACATGTAATCTCGACCTTTCAAAAATGCAGCAAAACTCATCGTTCACCATTTTGGCCACGTAAAATGACAAATTCGCCTCTTCGTTAAATAAATTAAAAAAGAAATATTCCTAAATCTTTTCAAAATTAACAAGTAAGTCTTCTCCAACCATCCACATCCCCCAACTCAATCCACCCTGACAACCCCGACCCAAACCACCACTACCCAGCTACCCCCACCACTACTATCCACCACCACCAGACAATGGCGTTCGTAAAAAGGACGAAATGTTACAGTTTTGTTTATTATTATTTTAGTCTTAATTCTGGTTAGGTTTTGATTAATCAATTATTATTAGCGAGTTGTTAGACATGATTTGTATTATCCTCTTTAGCCCTGTTCGGTTCCATTTCGAAAAAAAATGTGTTGTAAAATAGTGGTTTTTTTAAGAATGTGTAGTTGAAAAAATAATAATAATAAAATTAGGTTTTACATTATTTTATGAAAGAATGTATCGTTAGAAATGTATTTTTGAAAAAATGGAACCAAAACGCAAGCTTATTTGGAGATATTTTGAGATTAATGGAATAAACACTTTAGTAGTGGGTCTAGTTACTAATTTCTATTTGTATAAAATACAAGTACATTAATTAATGTTTTAGATTAAAACTAGATTTTTATTAGAATTTGATAAAAGTTAGTATAATGTGTTTAAAATGTTAATAAAACTTGTGAATTTTATAAATTATATGGTTGAAAATGAATTTGAAAAAAAAATAAATAAACTTCAAGAAATGGGGGTAAACAAGGGCTAATGATCAATAAATAGGGAGCATATTATTATTTGTTGCAAACATAGTGTTTGTCTTGAAGGTTTAGGTTCCTCGAAAATCAAACTATATAGAGTCAAGAGTCCCTTCGAATGAGCCTATTTTTCGTCTAGTTTTCTTACGAAAAATGGAAAAGCAATCGAGCATAAGATAACGAGCTCGAGAACATGGTTGGTGGCTGCAATATTTCGTTTTTCACATTAATTTGTTAATAAATTTTTTTATCTTAATAGTACAAAAGGTCAAATACGAATATAGACAAACAATATGCCCATTTGACAAAACATTTTTAAGTCAAAATTTATTTTCGAGGCTAAAAAATTGTTTTTTTAATATGTCTTACTAATTTTCAGCAAGTGTTTTGTCTAACAAAAAAATCTTTTCGATGAAGTTGGTCTAAGGAAAATTTTCAATAAACTATTCTAAAAGAAGTAGAAGTAAAAGTGGAAGTTTTGCCAATTGAAACTCGTAACGTTCCACTTTGAATTACACATTGATTTGATCTTATACGCAAACAAATTATGTCGAACCACCCATGATTTAAGTCCATATTTTCCTAGAAATGTTCCCTTATCGACAGAGCTACTATAGGTTTCATTCTTGAATTATTTAAATATGATATTCGATAAGAGGATTTGGTGCCACGATGGCATGAAACTGCCGACAAGTTAGATTTGCATTAGATGCAAAAGCTTGAGAATATGTCCTTCACTCGTTTTTATGTCATTTTCATGCTTCCACAATTGTTAAGGTTGTTCATCTTTCTCTTCATCATTCATACGAGTAATGATGCACTCTATTACCATTCATACGAGTAATGATTCATTCTATTTATTATGTGCTTTAACACGTTGAATTGTTGAATTGGACGAGTAAGAGAGTCTAAAAATCTCTTAGGCAAACTTTTGAATTTTTTTCTCATGTTAAACTTTCATTTCAATCAATTGCTCAACTAGTAAACAACTTTTAATGAATATTAATTTTACATATCTTAGAGTCGGCGGAATATCAAATTTTATTTTTAGGGGTGGAAAAAAAGTAGCTTTCAAGAAAGTGTAAATAAGGATTCGGTCTTATACATATGCGAGGAAGGTAATCAAAAAAAGAAGAAGATGGGTTATTCTTTCTTTTATCACTTAGAAGTCGTGTCATGTAAGAGCATATCCAATTGTAATATAATATTGAGTGTAAATTGGTAACTTCAAAATCACTTTTGCATCTTCATTTACATCATGGTGGATTTAAATTCAAATTTTGCTCTCCAATGAAAATATCTAAATTCACCTTTTNATTGAGTGTAAATTGGTAACTTCAAAATCACTTTTGCATCTTCATTTACATCATGGTGGATTTAAATTCAAATTTTGCTCTCCAATGAAAATATCTAAATTCACCTTTTGCCTCTTGGGGTTGTAAAAGATTATATAAATATACACTTTTACATTTTTCTGTCCAAAAATACAATTTACAGCTTTAACTTAACAAAAGTTTACCAAGCTTCCGGTTCGAGTGGTTTTTGAAAGTGTAGGCGAGCTATGTGAGACTGAAGGTAGCTCTCTTGATTGGTCTGATCGGAAGCTTGATTTTTCTCGCGGTATTTCCTTTTCATCTATCCATTGGAAAAATATCCGACAACTTTGAAGATCTAAATCACAATTTAGATATATTTTACATAATGATTGGAGTTGCTCTAACTATTGAGTTCAATCACGTCTATATGACTTAAATAATGATGTTTTAAAACTTGTCCACAAATAAATGAAAGAAATTAAGTTGAAGTACTTGATTTTATATGCAAGATTATACTCCATCCGTCCCATTTATATATGCTTGTTTTGTTTTTCACACGGATTAAGAAATCTTATTTAATATTATTGAAAATGCAATTTTTACTAAAAACTTTCTTAGTTTACCCTCATTTAATTATCAATAACTAGTATTAAATTATTATTGGAAGTAGAAAAGAAATAAGAGCATATTAATAAACGAATAAAACAAAACATTCTTAATAAAGAAACAAGACTATATAATTGAGAGTCGAGACAAAATAAATAAGAAAAGTGAGCCTATATAAATGGGACGGAGAGAGTACATATTAATGTAGAAGGGGAGATGCATCCTTCTATATTTGGAGGATGGGGTGTGTCAAACGATTGTCTCAAAGAATATTAATTATTGGATGGAAACTTGTTACCAACTTTTTGTTAGAGCCCATTTGGCTAATTAAAGAGGAATAAAGATAGAAAGAAGGGACCTTATTAGCACTAGGAGATGTATGCAAAAGTACAATATACATTGATGTGATTCATATTAATTGTGTCGCGAAACCCTTCACCGTAACAACCACCTTACAAAATATACGATACTTATATGTTCGTTTCTTTAGTCCAAACACAATTTTTATTTGATTATATGAAATTATATTGTTTAAAAGTTTAAATTATTAAAACATAATAAATTTATGTATTCATATTCTATAAACCCGCCTTATCATGTAAAGATCAAAATCGTTTGAAAGTCATGTTTGGTATACATTCTTTTAAAATACATACTTTCAAAACTTATTTCAACCTCACATTTTTCAATAAAATAATATTTTTTATCACATCAATAACTTTTTATTACTTTTAATCACATATTTCCCATCATATTACCATTTAAAATACATTTTTCCCTAAATAATATCCATCAAACACACTTTAAATAAACAATTGAATACATAAATTATTAATAATTGGAAGGTATATCTTTTCTAATCATATTTTAAACTATCTCGTCTAAAAATTTTACTTTTGTGAAAAAATATTTATTTATTTCATGACTCCGATAATTCGTTGACTAGAAAGAAGAAAAAGAAGAACATAGTTTTAATTTTTAATTATGCAAATAAGTTCAAAGCACACGTCTGCTACTAATGAGATTTTGACATCTTAGGGCAAAATTACCTTGAACCCAATCCAAACTGCTAAATCGATCTAATTCAGGTCGTTTAGGTTGGGTTCGCAGCCCATCGGTCAGTTATCGTTGGGATTTTCCAACTCGAAACTTCGATTTTAATAATCCCGTTCTTAAAAAAAGGGATTTAAAGAGGAAAATGCTTTGAAACTGACCCTATTCGAATCAATTTGGGTAGGTTTTGAACCTTATCAGTTTGATTTTTGGTGGTCGAGATGGATCCCAACTTACCGTGCACAACTCTACTATCAAGTACTATTTGAACCTCCTACCAAACACGTTACAAGACTTTTATTAACTAAATTTCATATACATAAGCCGATTTCTGATGTAGAATGATAAATATTGAGACAACACGAACTATTGACTGGTCATTTTTTCACAAAACGCAAAGGAAAGACGAAATCGACGTACACTGACACGATGAATCTTTAAGAACTATCTTAGCCAGATCCACGGCGAAAAATGGACAACAAAGCTTTCTTCATGATCAAAAACACATCCTTGTGATTATCATCAAACAACGACCCACGTCTCGAAAATTGTCTTCCTTCTCCATGGACATAGGAAGGTGGCAATACGTGCGATGATGTCGACCACGACAACACAGACGATGATGATGTAGAAGAAGAAGAAGAAGAAGAAGACGACGACGACGATTCGAACTGGTTAACTTTCTTGAGATCGATTCTTCTGAGTAAAGTGTGCAAAATTCTTGATCTTGAGCTAGTCTTTAAGGGTTTATTTCTGTTGGTGGAATAGTAAGAAGGAGGGGGTGTGAGAGGAGGAATTATAGAGGTGTCATAGAATATTGTGTGGTGTTTAGGGGTGCCAGGGCGAGTCTCCCACATGAAGGGCACCGCACCAGATACATCTCCATGGTAAACCCTAAATGAAGGGTTGGTTTTTGTGGTTTCCTTTGAAAGGAGCCTTGAGAAAAACTTGTCGTCATTCTTGATTTCGAAGGACTTCTGCCCAGAAACTTGGCTCTTACTAATCGCCATCGGCATGTTGAAATTAAGAAAAAGAAGGGTGGTGATATATAATGACAGCAAGCAATTGATCATGAGCAATATTTTTGAAATTATTGCAACGAAGGTCCTTAATCTACGATGTCTGTAGTAAATTGATCCCCAACCAGATTTGAGGGGATGAGTTTTTCTCTTTTCTTTAATTTTTCCATATTAAAATTATTTGCATTTTACCTTTATTTTTTTTTTTGGCATGCATCATGTACTATTTCAAAAGTCAAATAGAATGTCTGTATCGATTGAGAGCGTGTTTGATACAAATTAAAATCAGATTTTAATCTAAGTCAAAGTCAAACAATCAATATTAACGACATCTTTTATGGGTCACATAGCTTTTCAACCACACATTTCAAAAAATTCTATCAAAATCTACTAAAAATCAAATTTAATCCCTACCAAATACCCCTAAATATGTTTATTCAACAATTATAAAATATTGAAGATATCCAAATGATCCAAAAGGCGAAATATCACTACAATATTCCAGTAACATATTTTGCCACAGTTTTTTTAAAATAAAAATCAGATTTTTAGTGAGTTTTGATAAAAATTAATAAAATATGTTGTTAGAAATTTGCAAATTTTATAAAATGTGCGATTAAAATTAATTATTAACTTAAATTTAAATTTAAATTTATTTTTTAATTGAACCAAAAAGGTACTATAATTGAACCAAAAACAACATGGAAAATGCCAAAAGCAAAGTAGCCTTGGTGACTGGTGTCACAGCTTGAAAAAGTGACATCTACGTATCATAACCTGGACAATAGTAACTTCATTTAGTCCCTGTTTGAGAAAATAGAATTAGTAAAAAGTTATTTTTTTTTTTAGAATATGTGATTGAAAATTAAGAAATTTTTTTAAATTTATATATAATTTTATTAAAAAAATTCGTAGTTGACAATAAATTTGAGAAATAATCACGATTCCCTTCAAAATAAGGCATTATTATTGGCTTGATGTAGCAAATAACAAATATAGCAATTAATTGATCTGACATTCTGCAACTTGTCACTTTCAAGAATTCCCCAAATGTGTTACATTATTCTCATCCAGGACCATGCTTTCCATCATCCACCTTCAATTAAGATTTTAGAATGATTATGTACTATATTTAATTAATACGCGAAATTAGTCAAGAATTTAAGTTATTATTCGTAGTTGTGTCTAATCTTTCTCATTTCAATGGACCGAAAATAGGATTAAATCTCACTGTTGCGTTTGTCATAAATCTTACGTTTGTTATTAATCATCAACTTCAACTCTATTTTAAGTTGATCGCTCTATTTATACATGCTTATTTTTATTGAATAACACTATGTAGTGGTCGTAGACCAGGCACCTTCTAAAGGAAATATTACATAAGAAAGACAGTGAATCGGCAAAACATTGTTTTTTTTTATAAGAATTTGTTGCTTTCTGACTCCGTAGTACCACGGCGCTACAACATCAGTTTATGTGGCACTAGTGATAGGTTCAATGAAAGGTAAAACTAAGTGATTCATTTAATTGTAACTCTAATTTAATGTTATATTAGTGCCATCTAGACTGATATTTTATCACTAATTAAGTTAAATAGCATTACTCTTTTGACTACCATCTCAATTTTCTCCTTATCGCGAATCAATAATACAGTATCATCGACCATTAAAAAAATATCTAAATTAAAGTTCAAGTTAAAGTCAAGCAACATTTAAATCGTAAAATAATTTTTTGCTAAAATTTCAATAACCATCCGCTTTTAACCCACCAAATATTCTTTGTAATCATTTGAAATTACTAAATAGATCGTGTTTTTAATTAGCCCTTCAACAACATTTTGTGTGTCCCACCAAGAGGCTACTCGAGCCACACTTTGGTTGAGCAAATCGACTCGCTACATTTAGCACGCCTAGGCACAAAGGAGCTCTGTTCCTGTTCTTCCTAGTGATCGAGGAGGTACGAAACTTGGTAGAATCAGTTTGGAATTGAAACCCTTTTTTGAGTGTGCCTTTTCCAATTTTCTTTTCATCTTTGCTTTTTATTTGAAGTTGGGCTTGGTGTACTTGAGTGCATCATACAGGTGTGCATAATGGGCCAACGGCTCTTTTCTTGGCAACGGTCAACTCGATGCATTCTTCAGTGATTTGAAATACAAAATCCAAATTAAAACAGGGACTGACAATAGATTAAGGAAGAAGCATAGACGAGGTTTAAGTACGCCTTTTTTTATTATTGAAGATGAAGATGAATATAAAGATAAAATTACATTTTATGGTAATTAATGAGAAGACACGGATGGCCCAGATCTCAACAACCCTTTAGCTTTTTTAACCTCTTGTGAGAAAAATCCAAACGGTACACTCACTTTTTCCTATAAAGTAAACTCTGATCAGTTCTGCCGTACTCATCACCCCCACACTCTCTATAACAACATACGAATAAGCCATTTTTTGTTCTTGAGGGATCTTGTAATAACGTGTTTCTTGTTTCTGCAATGTCTGCGGAAAATCTTGAAGCTAATGATGACCGGACTGATTCGGGCCTGAAAATGGGCCAAGAAAATGAGCCGGGTTCGGAGGAGAGAAGGAGTAGGAGAAGGGCTGAGATTGACACGTCGGCGCCTTTCGAGTCGGTGAAAGATGCGGCGAATCGATTTGGTGGGATAGGATTCTGGAAACCCAGTTCTCAAAAGCCCCAAGAACATTCCTCCCAGGTCTTCTCTCACACAAAACACACGCTAATATGAGAAGCTTTTTATTTATTTTCAGTACTTTATATTGATTTTGAAATGAAAAATTCTGCTGCTTATTCACCTTTTTAGTTAACTAGTTTCTAATATTGAAGTCTAATTTCCTAGAACTGAGTAAACTTGTGTGCTATGTTCTCTGTCTAATCGCGTTTGAAATGTTTTGCGAATGGCAGAAAGGTAGTGAAATTCTTGACATTGTAAATATGGAGGAACAGGCTGCACAGTTGGAAACAGAGTTGATAATGAAAGAAAGAGAGACCCTAGATGTTTTGAAGGAACTGGAAACCACTAAAAACACTGTCGAAGAACTAAGATTGAAGCTGCAGGAAGAAACATCAGAAATAAATGCAGCCCTCAATGCAGAAACAGATGATAAAAATGTGAATTCTGCTGCAGAAATGGGAGAGAAGTCTGCTCCAGGTTCCATTTTACTGGAACTGGAACAAGCTAAATTGAACTTAAGCCGCACTACAAACGATCTTGCAGATATTCGAGCTACGGTTGATTTCTATAACAAGAAAATAGAAAAAGAAAGAATGTCGCTTGAAAAGACTCGTCAAAGGTTGTCTTCCAATACCTCAAAAATTTCATCACTTGAGAAAGAGTTAAACCAAACAAGACGGAAAGTACAGCTGGCAAACGATAATGAAGGCGAAGGTAGTCCCCGTGATCCCTTGGATGCTACAAGGGAGCTACAAAAGTTGACTTCTGAGACGGAGAAGTTTAAGAAGGTGGGAGAAGCTGCAAAGGCAGAAGTTTTGAGAGCGACGTCTGAGATCCAACAGACTAAATCTCGGATTAAGACTGCTGAGATAAGATTGATTGCTGCTAAAAAAATGAAAGAAGCGGCAAGGGCTTCTGAAGCTGTGGCACTTGCTGAAATCGAAGCACTGTCGAAGAGTGGAAACTTGTCTGAAGATGTTCAGCAAAAATCGGAACGTGTAACTATTACTGTTGAGGAGTATTCATCTTTGATCTCCAGGGCTCAAGAAGCAGAGGAAGCCTGTAATGGGAGAATAGTGGATGCAATGCTTCAAGTTGATGAAGCTGATGTGTCGAACGCAGAAATCTTAAAAAAGGTAGAGGAAGCAACCGAAGAAGTTAAAATAAGCAAAAAGGCTTTGGAAGAGGCATTGAGTAGAGTGGAAGCAGCAGATAGTGGTAAATTGGAAGTTGAAGAGACTCTTAGGAAATGGAGATCCGAGCATGCTCAGAAAAGGCATAATGTACAAAACTCTTCCAAATTCAAGAACTCTCTTGCATCGTCACACAATAGGAGGGAGAAGGAGTCTCGTCTTCTTGACTTAAATGGTCTGAATCTGGTTAATGATGAGGTAAAACCAGTTCTGAGGCCAACTCTGTCAATCGGGCAAATATTAAGCAGGAAACTGCTTCTGGCGGAAGATTTTGAGAATGGAATGCAGGACGAAAATAGCATGTGGAAGCGGAAGGTGTCATTAGGCCAAATGATCGGTAAACCTAATGCTGGTTCTCATTCTACTGAGATAGCAGGGAAGGAAAACAGTTGCGAACAACTCCCAGCAAAGAGGAAGAAGTTTGGTTTTGCTCGAATCTCACTCCTTGCGACGAAGCAAAGTCAGAAGAAGAAGAAAAAGAATACTAGTTCAGGTTGTCGAAGCGTGCAAATCGACTGAGCTGTGTATTATTATCATCAACAGACTATGTCACACTTCACTATCTATCTAGTTGTTACTGGTTTATGTCGTAGTTTCAGAACTTAAATTTATGCTTATTTTGGCATGCCGATGTTATTTGATTCCCTAAGCGGTTGCAAATAATGTTGTTACTGAAATGACTCGACTATATATTGAGTTGAGATGGGCTCTCTTCGTTGTGTCTTTTCACTGTTCGTATACCTCGATCAACTCCCGAGGCCCAACTTCGCTCGATTTGAAAGAAAAAATTGATCCGAAATATTTGCTACAACTTTTTACACCCAAGGAGGACACTACAAAAGATACTAAATACCAAAATATCAACACAACTTTTTAACAATAAGGGAAAGTTTGTCTGGATGGACTGAAGGATGCTAAGGTTAGTCCTTTAACTAAACCAAATTTTGTCACACATTTTGGTTTTTAGTACTATCTATTTCTATTTAGTTCATTTAGGGGTTTATGCAAGTACGAAAATCTGTAGACACAACAGTTATAACATATTGAAAAATATATATTTTTGAAGTTTTAGATTTTTATTAAATTATGCTACCCTTGCCACCCCTACACACACAAAATGAAAAGGAGAATCCCTTTTCAAAATCACCCTTCTCTCAAATTTATAACTATTCTTTAAACAATAGAGAGTATTCTTGATTACTTCAAATAATTATAGGCGGCTCAAACAATTCAAAGGCCCTGTGCAATATCGTTAAAGTGGCCTTTTCAAGAACAACGATAAAAAAAAAATAATGAAAGTGATGGTCGCATGATAATTGGTGATTTTATCAATATCTGTTAATGATTCAGACGAAATTGTCGACGATAATACCGTTGATCATCGTGGACGCACTTCACCGGTGCTTACCAAACGAGATTAGGAATTTACAACCATGGTTTTGTCAATGGGTACAAATGTTAAATTCACTAGGTCGTTCTCCAATCACACTATGTGTTGGGTTTTGTTTTTCACATTTGGAGTATTGTGTTTGAAGATGTCAAAATAGAGTTCAAGAAGGAAAAAAGGGGTTTGACGGCGCCGGATGAACGCTCAAGCGAAGCTCGAGCGAGAGGAGAAAATTGAAACAGTAAGTCTCTCGCTTGCCTGTCGCTCGCTTATCGCTCTTGTTTCTTTTTTTTTTTACGCGATTTTTGACCTAATTTCCATATTTTAGGTTAATTCTAGGGTTAGGACTTGTCTCCTATAAATAGGAAACTCTTCATTCAGTTTAATAGATCTGAAGTTGAACAAGTATTTTACTCTCCATTGGTTGTTATAAAATATTCGGTTCTTCTGCCAATTTCATCTTCTTGTTTATTTTTTCTTTTAAATCTTGTCCTTGGTTATTTGTTTGTGCGATCTATACTTCATATCGCGCTACATCACATCCTCAAATTCCTAACAAGTGGTATCAAAATCCAGGTCCAGCAATTCCGCAAAGCAAGGATTTGATTGTTTGAGGTTTTGGGTATCGATGGCTACCATGAAGTATGATATTCCGCTGTTGGATTGCAGTATAAAATTTTCGTTGTGGCAAGTGAAAATGAAAGTTATATTGGCACAGATAAATTTAGATGATACTTTGTTGTGATTTGATAAAATGTCCACAACTTGGATAATAGAGGAAAAGCAACGGAAGGATCGCAAGTCACTTTCGCAGATTCATCTTCATCTATCTAACAACATTCTTCCGGACGTCTTGAAGAAAAAGTCAACATCTGTATTGTGGTTGAAACTGGAGCAATTATGCATGACCACAAGTCTGACCAACAAATTACATCTGAAGCAGAGGCTTTATTCTCATCGCATGGTAGAAGACCAATCACTGTAAGATCATTTGACCGTGTTTAAGGAGATTGTTGTTGATCTGGAGACGTTGAAGGTAAAATATAATGAAGAAGACTTGGCTTTAATGCTGTTGTGCTCGCTGCCTAGTTCGTTTTCGTAGTTTAGGGACACGATTCTATACAGTCGTGACACACTCACCATTGGAGATGTGTATGATGCCTTGTTCTTAAAGGAGAAGATGAAGCATCTGGTTGGAGCTAGTTCCAAAGATGATGAAGCTCTTATGGTTTGTGGTGATCAGCGAAGGGGCAAGTCAATGGTGGATTTCGACAATAGGGTCTTTTTATTGCAAGAAGAAATGACACATCAAGAGGGATTGCGAGAAGTTGCATGGTATGGGTAAGTCAATTGCAAATTGTGGGGGCATCAGGTGAAATAGACATCGCAGAGAACTTTGTAAGTGAGGAAGATCTTTTGACTATTTCTGGCGTGGAATCCAAACCTGACGAAGAGTGGATTTTGGATACAAATGGTGCGTTTCATATGAGTCTCAATAGGGATTTGTTTGAATCATATGAAACGGTAACGCAAGGAATCGTTGTTATGGGAAACAACGAATCTTGTTGGGTAATTGGTATTAGGAGAGTCAGATTGATGTTGGTGGTTGGAACAATGATTGGCCATGTTCGACATGTTCCAGACTTGAAAAAGAACATCATCTCCCTGAATACCCTAGAATCGAGAGGGTACACGTTCTGGTACACGTTCTTTGGTGCAGGTGGAGTTTTGAAGGTCCGAAGGGGTGTCCGTGTTGTATTGGAGGGGCAGAGAAAGTCTCGGTTATACATCTTGCAAGGTTGGACAGAATCAGTACAGGTTTGGTACTGTAGTGGATATACAGTTTGGTACAGTACCGTTGAGAGTCGACTCTAGGTCTATTTCGGAGAATACTACTTTGTCAAGTTTGGGGGATATGGGTAATTCCACTTTGCCACCACAGTCTGCAGTTCCATTGTATTCAACGGCAATGGAGAGATCAATTGGAAATAAGTACGAGGATGTTGATCTGGATATGCATGCTTTTAAAGTTATTGAAGGTAACGAGACTAGTCAAGGGTCTTCAGTTAAAGCATTTAATGGTAATTTTGTTTAGTAAATTTTGAATTCGTTGTGAATTTTTGGAACCCTAGGGTTGGGTTCAATTGTATCCGTATTTGAATATGGTAGAAGAGGAAGAGTATTTTTTTAGTGTTAGAGAAGTTTAGTTCAAGTTGAAGAGTTCAGTGTGTTTCACAGCAATCAGACTTATTTTTCTAGGTGGAGAAATTTTGGAAATTCGTTCGTTGCATCGGAATTTGTGTCAAAGTGGAGATTGTTGGGTTTTGTGATCCAAATCCGATTCAAATTGGGTATAAGGCTTCGCGTTTAGAGTATTGGACTTGAATATGTCAAAATGGGGTCCAAAAAAGAAAAAAATGGAGATTGACGGCGCTTGATAAACGCTCGAGTGAGGGGAGAACAATTGGAACATAAGTCTTTCGCGCCGCCTGTCGCTGAGTTGTCGCCCGCTTATCGCTCGGGCACGCCGCTATTTGTTTCCTTCTTTTTCGATTTTACGCGATTTTTTTACCTAAATTCCATATTTTAGATTAAGTATAGGGTTTAGACTTGTCTCCTATAAATAAAAGATTTTTCATTCAATTTAATAGATATGAAGTTGCAGAAGTTGTATTTTACTCTCCATTAATTGTTAATAAAATATTCGGTTCCTATGCCAATTTCATTTTCTTGTTTGTTTTTTCTTTTAAATCTTGTCTTTTCTTATTTGTTTGTGCGATCTATACTTCCTCTCGCGTCACATCACATCCTCAAATTCCTAATACAATGGACGATCCAAAATTTCAATAAGCATCCGAGGGATACTTACAGAAACTCTCTTTATTTCCTATTAGTATTTATAGATCAGTTTTTACATTTTTTTTTTTTTTTTGGTAAAGTAATTTTTTGTCAAACTACTTACTTTTTGAATATTACTAACTAAAAAATTATTAATAATCGTTATTATTTTTTAATGTCCGACATAATTTTTTTCATAACGAAAAACAAAGATATCTTTTGGTCTCATTTTTTAAAATTCTTTTTTGCTTAAATTAATTTTTATCACTTATTTCATGAGACTGGTAACTTTTGTCATTTTATTTTTTTTATCTTATGTTTGAGTTATATTAAAATTTTCATTCTCATTTTTAACAATACTTTCTTTAATAAAATAATATTTTTCATCACATCAATAATTTTTCCTTATTTTTCAATCATACATTCTCCATCAATCTACTATTTCAAAATATATTTTTTCAAAATAATATGATTCAAACGCATTAATTACATCTTACTAAATGTAAATTTTAAAGATTGAGAGTTTCGGTAAACGGGCCAAACATCGAACCGCCTAAATATGCGTGGATCGCGTGATTATTTGAATGAAATTTTAAGCATTTTTTCCATGGCAACATTCATTTCACCAAGAAAGAAGAGCCCGTGGCTGATCCCTCTCTCTAACCCTGAACCTACACCCTTATTATTCTAAATTAAGGTAAAAACAAACACTTTTATTGTTCTTCTTCATGCGTGATCTCTGCTAATTCTCTGTATTTATTAATGTAGGAGTGATTAATGGAATTATATTTGATTCAGAATAGCATATTTTTATAATTAAGGGCAATTTCATTGCCATTTTAACGAGTTTTTCGTGTAAAAAAAAAAAA
>CAIGRN010006377.1:0-10240 GCA_903798345.1 Fraxinus anomala | reverse complement strand
TGTTCTCTGACGTGGCATTTTTTTTTGCGCAGCGAAGACGGGGGCTATGATTTTCTGGCGAAGCAGCAGGTTATGGTTGGTGAGATTCACTTGGGCAAGATTTTGAATTGGGCTTGGTATTGTGAAATAGGCTGTAATTAAGGTGTAATCAACCCTGCTAGAATTCTGTAAAGTCACATAGTTTTGAGTCAGCACGGAGGGAACTTTGTAAATAGATAGGCTAAGGCTAATTGGTTGACTGTGTTGTTGATTTGAAGGGTCGGAGCTGCAGATCTTTGGTCTGCGATTGTGGTGTTGTGGGTACGGTTATCGTGATGTGTGTTGTGGATGCGATGCCGTGTACGGTGTTGTGGTAAGGTGCAATACTATGTGCGGCGGTTGTGAGCATTGGTGGTGCAGTGATATGTGCTGTAGGTACGGTGTAGTGTTGAAAGGTTGTCGTGAGGTGGTGGTGTTTTTATGCGATATGTTGATTTGTTTGAGATGATGTTATTGTCGAGAGGTGGTGGTGGTGGTTCTGACGGCGACGGTGGTGGTGGTGGTGCTGATGGAAGTGGTGGTGAGGTGGTGAATATGGTCACAGATTATTTGATTGCTTGTGAGAGTATCTCCAACAGACACTTTAAATATGAGATGCTCTCTATTTTAAAGAGCTAACAATTAAAATTATACCCTAAGAGACTCTTTAAATTAATATTTTAATTTAGAGAGTGGGATTGACTCTCCAAATTTAGAGTGTCAAATCCACTCTCTATAATTAAATGGATTCAAATAGTTCAAATTTTCAATGTAGGAAAATAATAAAATAATCTAAATAAAATCTAGTTAAAATAAAAGATAAACAAAAATAATAAATATTTTTTTAGAGTAGTAATATTAAGTGTTAAATATAAAGAGTTTATTGGAGTACTTTAAAATTTCAACTCTCTAAATTTATAGATACTCTCCAATTGATAAACTATGCTCTTTAAAAAAGTCTATTGGATATGCTCTGACCATTAAATTGATTAATATGTGACCGATAACAATATTCGACCAATAAAACAATAAATTATAATAAAGAAATATTGTGTGACCTAAAAAATTGTGAATTTGTGATCGATAATTTGACAATTTGTAACTGTTTATTAAATTGTGACTTATAATATTTATGATTTGTGATCGATAAATAAGTTGTGACATACAATTTTTTTTATTTGTGACCGGTGAACAAATTGTGACTCTAAAATAATTTGTGACCTATGAAATTTTTTATTTGTGACCGTAAAATAATTTGTGACTTATAAAATTTTTGATTTGTGATCGTAAAATAATTTGTGACGTTTTAATTTTTTATTTGTNGGTGAACAAATTGTGACTCTAAAATAATTTGTGACCTATGAAATTTTTTATTTGTGACCGTAAAATAATTTGTGACTTATAAAATTTTTGATTTGTGATCGTAAAATAATTTGTGACGTTTTAATTTTTTATTTGTAATCGATGAACAAATTGTGAGATATAAAATTTTTGAATTGTGATCGTAAAATAATTTGTGACATGTAAATTTTTTTATTTATGACAAATTAATAATATGTGACCAAATTATATGAAATTATAACCTTAATATATTTAATTAATAAAATATCTATTTAATTAATTAATTTATAAATAAAATTTAAAAAAATCTGAGGTTTGAAATTTTAAACCTTAAAAAATCTGAAATTTGAAATTTTAAATATTATCTCTTAAATTTGAAATGGGTGAAACTTAACCTTTTAAAACATTTACAAGAGACTCTTTAAATATGAAATACTCTCAATTTTAGAGAGTTAACATTTAAATTCACACTCCAAGAGACTTTTTAAATTAACATTTTAATTTAAAGAGTGGATTTGACTCTCCAAATTTGAAGAGCCAAACCCACTTTCTATAATTAAATACGTTCAAAGTGTTTCAATTTTCAATGTAGGAAAATAATAAAATAATCTAAAAAAGTTAGTTAAAATAAAAGATAAAGAAAAATAATAAATATTTTTTGGGAGTAGTAAAATTAAGTATTAAATATAAAGATCTTGTTAGAGCATTTCAAAATTTTAATGCTCTCCAAATGATAAAATATGCTATTTAAAATAGAGTCTCTTGGATATGCTTAACCTCTTAGTTATGAAATTTTCCCGTCAGAAATTCTCATTTCAATTCATCGCCTCCGCCTCCGCCTCCACATCCTGGTCCCGAATTCGAATGCTCCTCTCTTTCTCCCATTTGAAATACCTATTACCCACTCCTTCAAGAAGAACGGCTAAACCAGTTGCTGCTCCTGTTCGCCTGAGCCTCCATCCCTATTCGACAGTTTGAGCCCTAGACAGTGAGTCCGCGACCGTTAGGAACCTACGATTCTTCGACAATCGGCACTCGACAGCATAGGTGAAGCCCTTAATAGTTAACCCCAAATCTGAAATTCTGAAATTCATTGATGATTCTAACTGATGGCTTCGTTACAGATTCTTGAAGAGCTTCAACAAGGTAGCTAGCAGCTCTTGACTTCCCACTACAAGGTTGACCACAGATTTTTATTGTCAGTGTAAATTTGTGTGAAAATTCAGGTTTTTGGAGTGTGCAAAAAATGTGAAAATTTTCAACCAAGAAAAAACCAAATTGAAAACTTTGAATTATAGGTGTTAATATGAACAGAGGTAGTTAAAGATTTTGCTCAGATTCAACTTGATAAAAAATAGTTTGGAGAGAATATCTTTAATTTTCAAACTTATCAAATCCTTTAATATTGTTTTTCTTATAGTATTCATATATTCTTTTGTCAGTTGTTCTGCATAATTACGATACAGTGATCGGCCAGGTCTACAATGAAATTTATTAACTAGTTCTTATTTAAAGATTAATTTGTTAAAGGAAAAAGACATTTGTTGCCCAACTAATTCCTTGTCTTTTTAGGTGAACTTCACGTGACTATTGATAGAGAGCATAATGTTATATATAGCCCTTTTTTGAAACTCAATTTTTTTTTTCATTCTATTTCTCATTCTCCATTTCAACCACATATTTTATTAATAAAATAATATTACACATGAACCCAAAAATTATCCTTACTTTTTAACCACACAATCTTCCATCAATCACTATTCAAAAAAAAAATATTCCACCCAAAATGGGTGTCAAACAGGGGCATAATGTGTTGTTCAAATATTTCAAGGGAGAATTGATCAAATATGGTTGAAAAAAGGAGAATAAAAGTAAGGAATATGGAAAAATCGAAAATTGGGCAATATAGGCAAAATCGTTTGCCTATGCGACCGCATAGGCCATTTGGCCATGCGGTCGCATGGCCCTCGTCAGGGACTTCAGGGACTTGAAGTCCCTGACTTGGCTCTTCTATATATGCGGTCGCATAGAGCATTCATCTGACCGTTAGACAGATTTTTCAAATATTGTTTTTGCACCTTTTCATCTTCTTTTTCTATCTTTTTTGTGAAAAGTTGGCACACATACGAAAGTGTATGAAGGAATTCTGTAAATAGAAATAGAATTCATGGTTTATAAGATCAATTCTCTTTCTATACTTTGAAATTCTCATCCCCAATCTCTCTCAATATTTACTTAGAATTATGTCATATTCTTCTTCTTTGTTCCTTTTTTCCGGGTTTCAAAAGTGCTATTTGCAACTCGATTCTTGACTTGAAATCCACTAATGCTATTTGTGTGTTGGTNGTGCTATTTGCAACCCGGTTCTTGACTTGAAATCCGCTAAAGCTATTTGTGTGTTGGTCCTCTAGCATTCTCATTATCGAGAGGACGTAAATAAAGCTTTTAGGATAGCAATCTTTGCGATTCAAGTCATTTTCATATCTTTTCTTTCGTTTTTTGACATTGTTTTGTGTTTATACACATTTTTTCGAGTTTGTATTCAAGATTTGGTGAGACTTGATTATCTACTTCGATGAAATATCTCAACACATAAGCATGATACGATCTGCCTTTTCTTTTTATTTATGAATCTATTATCATCTTCATATCTCCAAATTATCTAGTGGAACTTGCCATCATTTAATGGTGGACTGCATTGCAACCTGTTTTGACTTGAATGTTGGTGGCTCTCCCATTTTGGCTTGACAAACTCTTATCATTTTTGTAGAAGAAATTACTTTTAATTTTTTTTCTGAATATTCATATCATAGGGACTTTATGGAAAAAGAGATTTACTTGGAAAAATGTTGGGAAAATTGACTCGTTGGTTTTTCAAAAATTGGTTGGGCTAAATGGTTTTTGTTGTGTAAAGTAGGACTTTAAGCGATCTTTCAAAAACTATAACTTACCTAATTGGAACTTAAGTTGTATGCTGTATCATGTTTACATCCTCCCATGCAGGGTCGATCCGAGGAGAGGCAAATGAGGCCCGCGCCTTAGGCCCAAAATTGGAGGGGGCCTATTTTTTTGGACCCCCTTTTTTTTAGTCTGGCCCAAAACCAGTGGACCTTAATTTTTGACCCAATTTATATATTTTTTAAATGGGTCCAAAACGAATGGTAAACAATTCACTGTATCTCCTCCTTCGACTGTAAAACGAAATGGCGAAACCTACGCTATCGACAGCAACCCCAACCCCCCGGTCCCCAACCACCGCGGCGACATCGGAGTTTCGTTCAATTTATTTTCCTTACCGCACGGTCCGACTTTCGAGCTGTCCGTTCGCTCTTCAAGGTCGACCGTCGTCCGTCGACTGGTTCAATTTTTGAGATGGTCGAACCGTCGTCCGTCGAACCTAACCACACGGTCCATCCGACTCCTTGAGTAGGTAATTTTCTCTATTAAGGTTTTTTTGCTCAATTTCGTTTTCAATTTTGTTTTTAGGGTTTTCAAATAAATTGTGGCAATTATAGTATTCTTCCCTTTAATATTTCTGATGCCTGATGCCACTGGAAGTGGAAGATACTCATACAATGTATTCTTTTGGTGAAAAATCATTAAAACAGGTCTGAAGGTTAAAAGTAAATTGTTAAAATGGGTCTGAAGTTTAAAAATAAACTATTGCAATTTAATGTGAAATTTTGATTTCAGGCTTGTGTGACGGTGGGATTTTGAAGAGTGTGATTCCATAATTTTCGTCGAAATCCTACTTTTCAAGTAAGCAATGGCTTGCTTAACTTGATATTGAATATATTGAAAATGTTTGAAACATTGTCGGCTTATATAATGTAGCATGTTGGATCAATTGCACAGGCGCACGTAATAACTGTATTGAAAACTTGTAATCATTGGGCATTAAAATAACGAGGCGGATAGTATTTACCTGATTGTTTGAACTCTTGTCGATTTTGTTACTTTATAATATAAATATTTTGTTCTTTATATTTGTTTATTGTTCTATTATTCAGTTTTAAGTTAGCAATACGTTATATAATACACTGTTGGATTTTGCATTTACGCTGGGCCCCAAAAATCACAGGACCGCCCTGCTCCTATGATATATCTAGAAGAGGATTGCTTCATATGTTACATCCTCCTATGTTACATTGCCTTTTTTTTATATGTCATCACATCAAGTAATTCCATGTCTATCTAGTTCTGCTTATGAGGAGGGGAATTTTTGCGAAATGTTCCACCTGAGCGTTTCTGGTTAGAGATGTTGTGTATCTTGTGAAAAGGTTAGCTAGTTTCATACATCTCGTTTTTTACTTGGGAGTAATATTTCCTATATTTTTAGTGTTTGGAAAATTTTGAAGTTCACATTTCCACTTTGCAATATTGAAATTACGAGTGCTGAATTTTGAAGTTCACATTAATATATGGGAAGTTGAGAAGTGGTCCATTTGAAACTGTCGAGGACAGAAATGCTGGTAACTACTTTTGTGTCTCTTTTTCAAGTGGAGTGAAGGAACTTTTGGTTCCTTTGCATTTATTTCTTTTCGAAGTAGTTGAATGACCTTGGTGATTTTGCAGTAAATTTAGTTATGACAAAAAAGATGTGGTATATCCATTGATTTACAAACTTTTGACTTTAACATTGATTCTACTGATTGCTACAGTGATTGTGGAGAGAGTCTTTTTTGCAACGAGCATTGTGAATGATAGATTGCGTAATCGGATGGATGATTAGTGGATAAATGAGACCACAATTTTTATGTAGAAAAAGATATATCTTTGAAGCTCGATAATGAAGTTATTGTACAACGATATCAAAGTATAAAAACTCGCAAGGAACAAGTGTAATTTATAAATTATATCATTTTTAGTATCGTCGTAATATTGTTTTATATTTTTATCATCATTTAATCCATAACCAAAAACTCGGCATTCAAAATCGATAAATTGTGTCCGCACTGAGTTACTTTCCTGACTCCGCCCCCGAGTACGATCAACTTATACACCACTCATTTTTATTATTTTTAATTTAAACATTTATGATCAATCCCAAAACATAAGTTTAGTATTTTGCTTGCTTTATGTCTCTCTCCCTTTTATTTAGAGACTTTTCTATTATTGAACATTTAAGAACTTCCTTAATTTTGATTAGTTTTAGACATTGCCAATTTAGTACGGACACAAAATGCAGAAAACAAAAATTATTATATATTTCTAGGAAAACAAAATTTCTATTCCACCTTGTCAAATATGACCTAGAGCAACAACTCAATCGACCCAAAACCAGGCTATAATTTTTAGACTTCAAATATAGAATAATCTAAACGAATCTTGCAGCTTAAAAAATATATGATCGACATTCGGCCTCTTTTTTACGGTCATTATTTTTAAATTTTTTTACATACTCATTTTCAATCGCACATTAATACAATAAAATATTATGTACATAATCAAAAAAAATTCCCTACCTTTTCATTACATTTTCGTAAAAATCAATATTCAAGCTTTTGTTTTAATCAAATAAGGGCTCAATTTCCAAATGGGGTGGCAATTAGTTATCCCAATTGAAATTTTGGTCTATTCATCTCTCACACTTTCAATGCCTTCCTCCTAAATAACATTATGCCCATGTTTGATTCAACTTAAAAGTAAATTAAAATTTAAATCGAAGTCAATAATTAATTATGCTCCTATTTGGTAAATATTAACCACATATTTTATCAATTTCACAATTTTTTAACTACATATTTCATCAACATTTATCAAAATTTATTAAAAATTCAATTTTAAGCTCCGCCATATAAGGGCTATAATCACACATTTCATAAGATCAATCTCAATTTTCAACCACACATTATATCAACTTTTATCAAAATTTTCTAAAAATTTGCATTTTACCTAAATCAAATATGGACTATATGTATTAGCCATGTAAATTATGAGTCATTTAATTAATTTGTTCTCATTTCTCCTATTTATATAAAACTTAAAAAATGTTCTTTATTCTATTTATTGACCTAATTATGGGCGGACCCACATGGAATCATATGGGGTCAACTAACCCCACAATTTTTTTGCCCTTTCATGTTTACCTTTTTTCTTGTTATAACTGAGCCCACAACAGAAAATTACTATTGTTTTAACTAACAATTAAAACGAAGAATGACCAAAGTTTATAATGTTGTCCTCTTCCTATTTGTTTCTTTTTTTCTCAAATTTTATTTTGACTTTCTCTTCGTTGTTTTTTGTTTGTTTCTTTTCTCTCTCTATGTTCTGTCATTATAAATCTATTTTAATTAAAAAAACACTTCTTCAATTAGTTTCACTTTCTTTTTCTCTTTTACCTATTTTAGTTGTGACTACTTGGCAAATGTTTACTTTCTATTTCTTATTTTAATTTTATTTTATTTGATTAGTTTGACTAGAGTATTATAATAAGATATTCTTCACACCTTAGTTTTAGGTATTTTATGCACAGAAAATAATTGAACGTGATTAAAAAAGAATAAAATATTGATTTGGTGACTCAATTTTTAGGTAGCACGTATTGAGTTTGACTATAAAATTCGAATCCTAGATAAGTACATTTATTTAATTCGATAACTTAAAACGTTATAAAGAAATCAAGTAGTGGGGAAATTGACAGTTTCGTTGTATTTTAAAAATATGTACTAAAAGAAATTTATAATGAAGATATTATATGACATACTAAAAGTATGAAAATTAATAAAGAACAATTGTAGGTATGTGATTTAATATTATAACATTTTTATCTTATTTGGCAAAATAAAATTCTTAGATTGCGTTTAATACACCACCTTTTCCATGAAAAATGAAATTAGTTTTCCATTTTTCAAGTTTTGTAGTGTTTGAAGGCAAGAATTTTCCTGGCATTTGGTTTTCCACATTGGCTCCTCACGGCCTGTTTTCTTGGATTTGTTTGAATTGTTTTTCCCACCTTTTTGGTGGGAAATGGAAGTTCTAGCTCATTTTTATTTTTTTTTTGAAACAAATTTTATAATCAATTGTAAATTTTTTTTCCTTTAATGGACAATTTTCAAGTAAAACAAAGCCAAACGAACACAAAAAGATCCAAAATTCTAAAATTTTTCGGGTGAAAAATTATACCAATCAAACACGGTTAATTAACATTTATCTGGAAAATAAGTTCTAGGTAATTACTTTATCTAAAATTTATTTTCTTTCCAACCATTTTTACCATTGCAATTAAACGGACTCTTAATTAAATTTTGACACTAGAATCCTAGCTCCGCCCGACTGATAGTGTTGGTCCTTTTTCTGCCCTAGTAAGTATTGCTTGATTTGGCATTATTTTGATTTTGGTGCATAATATTTCCAAGTCCAAATTTTCCAGTCGAAAAATCAAAATCACAAATCCTAATAAATACTTCATCTCTTTCCTAACACCAAATCACAGATATTTCAATTTTCAACCCCAATATTCATGGATCCTCAGCAATATTTTAGGTTTCTTATTACTCTGAAGGAAACCCTGAGGTCATGTTTGATTGCAACGAATTTCATGGAAAATGTCACATCCGAAGAAAACGAATTTCGCATTGGCCATTTGATTACAACGTAGAAATGAAAATCGAATTTTAAGGTACAACTACTTTAAACTACACTTTCTTTATTTTCATGGAAAACGAATTCCTATGGATTTAGTGGATTTTTATTTTCCAACTAATATGAAATTAGAATTTCTTTCCAACTTTGCCTATCAAACGGACTCTAAAACTTCTTCCCAGAAATGGAAAACTGCTATTTTCAGTAACAGTACTGATTTCCCTACTTCTGTCCTCAATCTTCTTCTTGATTTTCAACTTCTCATCATTTTCCTTGATGAAAGACGTGCTTGTAGTGGCGGACCCAGCACCCAGTAAGGGGGCACGATCGCTTAGGCTTCGTCGGTGCTCTACCGTGGCCCGTGAGGAAGAAGGAGATCGGCGCGAGAGAAGCGAGGGATTGGCTTCCTCTTCCTTTTTTTTTTTTTAATTGTAATTGAGCATTTTACCTCGGTTGGGCTGAAATTAAAATTTATTTTAGTTGGTAGTTTTCGATTGACCAAGCTCAATCCAATGTTTAATTATATATACGGTGCATGCCCATCCCGTTTCCAAAACCATTTCCATTTTCCACCCCCAAATCAATTACACATGGTGACTGTCGACGACACTCCGCTCTTCTTCCCGCCTCCCGGTGATGCCTCCACTAGTCCAGTCGTGCCGGTGTCGGAAGACTCGAGTTTGAAAGCCGAAAGGTCGAAACCAGTACCCGTTTTCAGTGACCGGCTGCCGACCGATTGCCCGTGAGTTTTCTTCTCTCTCTCTCTCTCTCTCTCTCTCTCTCAGAGTTTTGGTGTTATTTTTTATTGATGAGTTATGACTATCCTTACTTAAAAATCATAATTTATGCTGTATGAGTTAATTGGGAATTTGGCATTGAAACGAGAATTGTGATTTATGAATTTGTGATTTGGGATAAATAATTTATGTTGCACTATTGTTTGAATTATGAATTTTAATTTATCATTAGTGAGTTGTGATTTGGGAATTTAAGATAAGAGAAAAAAAAACCCATATGATGGAGCTGTTGAGCTCAATTCAACAATGTGTACTCTGCTTTTTTAATCACTGGTTGAATGACAATTTGACGATTTACATAGAGAAAGAGATTTTTGGAGAAATTGAAAATGAGAGAATATTACAACGTTTTCAAAATATGAGGTCACGTAGAATGCAATTGTTTAAGTTTACATTTACCAAGTAAGATTGTATCGTATTGGTGATTTGTGATTTATATATATTGATGGGTGATTTATAGATTTAGTACTGTAATTCGGATGATAATTTGTTATATTATT
>CAIGRN010006369.1:0-11607 GCA_903798345.1 Fraxinus anomala | reverse complement strand
CAGTGAGAGAAGAGAAATGATTAGAGGTCCTTTTGAAATCGAAATTAGAAACAGCAATGGCCGGATGTACGTTCTGTTTTATGCTTCCGCTTAATCGATTTAAATGTGTTGATTAGGTTGAAAACATATTTAGATCGAATATTATGACTCACAAAAGTCCCAAACATGAATCAAGGACGAACATGGTTGTCAATCCAAGCACTTGACTGTTCAGTTGAACCAATGACCCGTCGACCTTGTTATCATCGGGTTTAAACTACTATGGCAATGCAAGGTTGGAACAAAATGAAAATGGGAAGAAAGACATCTTCTTGAACACCACCATTCACACGCCACTACCAATTCATAACTATTTAGGAGGTAATAATGGCATGGAGAAGAATATATCATATCAAGCTGAGAACAAAACATGCATTTGTTTTCCTGTCCAAGTACTTCGTATAAAACATGCCCAAATTACCATTTACTCTCAAAGATAGAAATTAAGAAGAGACATAAAAAACTCCACAAGAATAGGGAGAACAAAAAAAAAAATTGGAAGTGAAATAAGCGAGATCCACATACCAGTAGTAAAGCAGAAATCAAACCCAGCTCTCTCCACAAGCTTAGCGCTAAGAGCGTCGAAACAGGCCGGGCCCAGGTGGATACCCGGCGAGCCCAGAACCCTCCGGAGGGCCTTCGCCGGAGAACTGGTGACATCATCCCCACTTTCTGGTTCCCTACCTCCATATCTAGCTGAAATGGAGATGGGTTTATAGTAATTGAAGTTTATTCTACTAAATTTACAGTTACTGTTTTGTAAAAGTGAACATGAACCAGGGCTTCGAATATTTTTCGAGGCAGACTGTGAATTGGAAGAAGAATGAAAGGAAATTTTTGGGTTTGAATTGATGACTTGAAGCTTCATGTTGTTCATGTTCGAAATGTGTATTGACTTGTTGAATGTCTATATTGGCTATTTGGCTTGCAGAAGAGTGAGCACTGGCTTCAAGAGGATGAAAATGAAATGGAACAAACAAAAAAATGTTTTATTTTAATATTTTCCTATTCAGGATGTCACGTAACCATTACAAAAAATATCAAATGATTCAAATATGGTATGCCGTGAACAGAACTGATCTTCTATCTATATTGAATATAAGATACGTTGTCCATTGATGATGTTGCGATATGTGAAGTTGCTTTATCACTTATGAAATCTAAAATATCGACGATGTGCTAATGGCACTTGTTGTCTCGTTATTAGTGGACAACAATATGGGCAAGAAGTTTAGTTCTGAATTTTATGATGATGTTAATCAAGTTCCAATTTGATGTTCATTAGAAGGGATTTTTTTAGGAAAAAATATTTTTGAAATAGTATTTTTTTAAAAAAAAATGTCTGATTAAAAATGAATTTTAGAAAAAAAGAGTTTTAGAAAATGACAGACAAACATGGGCTAAGTTTATGCTTGATGTAAATTAAAATTTTATAAAAATCTCAAATCAAAGTTAAGAATTAATTTTAACTACATTATGAATTCACAATTTTTCAACCACATATTTTATCAAATATTTATTAAAATTTACTGAAATTTGATTTAATCTAGCCCAAATAGGGACAAGTAACTCTTGGACGCTTGGTCCCTATTTGACATCTATTTCTTAAAATTCATTTTTAACTGCACATTTGATAGAATTCACAACTTTTAACTTTTGAGCCACACTCGCCAACCTAATTAAGTCTTTGTTTGAGCCTCATTCCTTTAAAACTCATTTTATTTGTCAAACTTATTTTCAATTACACAGTATTTTAATAAATTATTTTTTACACGTAAATTCAAAAAAAAATTTACTTTTAAATCACAAATTTTCGAAAAAATTACTATTACAAAATCCATTCTTTCAAACAATTAGGGCTCAAACAAACATAAAAACTATTAAAAATCTAATTTTTATTCCAATCGAATAGGATTTAAATTAAAGTTTATGATATAATTGTACTTGCAGAGTCATTGAAAATGTAGGATTAAAATAAATTTTGATAAGTAATAATTATGGATTCTTAATGGATAAAAAATAAGTTTAATCAGATTAAATATATCTTTGCTTAATTGACTAATGTATAATTGGGGTTAACAGAGTGATCAAATCATTATTTAACTTTAGTGACTAATTGAGTAAGAAGAAAACGTTAAGGACTAATTTGGAATATTTCTCAAAACTTGATGGACCATTTATGAGAATAACTCTCAATGATGCATCCGTGTGCTTGGATTCATCTGGTCAATGGTCCGTAACTGCTTCTGGATTGTGTAACCAAAACCTGGAAAACACAGTCTGACTCACTTCAATTCATAGCCACAATCTCAGCAACTAAGCAAACAAACAAAATCTCAGAAATCTGTTGTCTTCTTCTCTGGATCTTGATGTTGATTGCAGCCACAACACCACCTTCTTCTTCTTCGTTCTTCCTCGGTATTCACTCTCTGTTTTCCTGTTAATTTTCCTGTTTCAATTTATATATCTTGCAAGAACGATTTTTCTTGACAACGGTGAATTTCTGGAGAGTAACTACGATAATCTGTTTTGTGAAATTTTCTAGCTATTAGAATAAAACGATCTATTTAATCTTGTTGAGAATGATCTTGATCAACCGTTAGTTGGTCGAGATCAGTGGCTCTGCCCTTTTCTTCTCTACTGTGCTTGTGTTGAGTTTGCAATTCCAATGAGAGGCCTAATGGTACACTTGCTTTCTGTTCCGGTCTTACTGTAGTTATGCTAATTTCCTTTTTCCTTTTCTATTATGTGTTCTTATTTGAATTTAATCCGTTAATTTTCACAATTTTCTCTACTAATTTCCGATTTGTTTATTGGTAAAATGACTGGTGGGTTTCACACATTCGTTATTCTATTTTCTTTCTTTCTTTCTTTTCCTAATTTTGCAGTGCAATTTGTTAAACGATAAGGCTACATAATAAGATTTAGCTCTACCTTTTAAGATTAAATCTTTAGTTCTGTTATTGCATCAGAGCCCTTTAATCCGATTAAAACTCAAATGAGCACACTGGGACCATCTTGCACGGGCATTTGGCATGTCTTCATATTCTTTTTGAATAAAAAAAGGCATTCTTAAGTTAGAAAAATGTCAATTTAAATATGACAAGTTGTTGGCTTTCATAGAACCCAAAGCAAGCGAAGTTTCACATATATTGGAAATTTATGATTTTGCCAACTGGTTGACATAGTTTTTACTTTTCTTTGTTCTTAGAATAAGTAGAACTTTGAAGTTACATGTCCTATTATTTGGTCTACAACTTTTAAATTTTTTTACTAACCTTAAGCATCGATAAAGTTGCAAGACCTTGTTTCTAAATGTGTTCAAGTTACTGAATGCATCCAAACCAACTTTGTGGCTATCTACTTTGGAAACAAAACCTGTAACAAGGTTAAATATTATTTCTGTTTATGGGTATGTTCTTGTTGAGCTTTGTGTGCCGGTGTTTGTGGAGGGGCCTGAGGGGAATGGTGGTTTGTTATTTTGAAACTTGATTAGCACAAGTGTGGTTTGGAATGTTGGGTGGTATATGGTGTTTCCTGCAGTCCAATATTTTTGTTTCTTTCTAGGAGCTGGTCCAATATTTTTATTTCATTTTGAAATAGCTTGTGAGCTATGGTCAATTAATCTTTAGTTATTGATGTTTATTATTTTACGAAATAATTTTTTTTTCCTTGACACTCGACTCCAACTTACACTTCTGTTATCATACATAAGCACTCCTGTCTTTATGCTTTAAAATCAATTCTCTTCTTATATGAAATGGGGTAGTGCGTCCATCACATACTTTAGAGAACAATTTGATTTTATTGGCCGATGGTTTTTGTATGATGTACTTATCACTCTATGTAGTCTCATATACAGATAGAATGGGACTGCTTATATGTCGATAAACATTCAGATTAAAGATTCATATACTGCTGTGAATTTTTCCCTTCCCTATTGTTCTCATCTCTTTTCAGTTCTTTTTCTCATTTGGCTTCTCTTTTGCTATGTGGTTCAGGTCCTTTCCACTGCCATATTTGTCAAGCCGTACCATTTAGTTGTTCTACATCATACGGAGTCCCCAGCAGTTGGATTAAACCATCATTTGAGCTTCAAAGAGTTGCTGACCATTCAGCTGTGAGGTACGACTTTGCTACTTGTGAGTTTCTACACGTGTTATGGTGATTTCTCTTCAAAAGTTTCTTCACTTCCCATGTGGAAAGAGAAGATTGTATAGGGTTTCTCCAAGTGCTATTGATAATTTTTTTCCCTTTTCATGCTGAAGATATGTAGTTTTGCTGATGGAAGCAGCACAAATTTATATTAAATTAAGTAAATTGGTTCCTTAGGTTATAAAGACTAGTAACTGATAGACATCCTATATATTTGTGTGTGTTTGAGCAAGGGATTGTTTCAGCTCAACTACTGCCTGGTTTAGTGACAAGCGATTGGGAAAATAATTTGTCCTCCTCCATCTTCTCTCTCTATGCACTTGATTTTATGCTCCTCTCTTTATGCTACTTGCCTACATATTAGTTGTATTCCCAATAAATTTAAGGTTGAATATGTGAATACGTTTTCTCCCTTTCATTTGGAAGACCCAATATATATAGATCCCTAGAACCTTATTTTCTTTCACAAAAGAGAAGGAAGCATGCATTTTCCTTTTTCTTGTGGGGGGTCAGGTGGGGAAGAAAGGAGAATAGGGGTTTGAGAGGGGACTATCAGTCATAAAACAGTTGTGACTTGTGAGAACAGCATATGATGCATTTAGAGCTCCATTTGAGAGACAATTACACCCCACGAGAGGTTCAGTCAAACAATTCAAAAGATAAAAATAAAAATAAAAAACTTTTTGCTCCTGTATTTGTTAGAACTAAGAATAGCTCTCCCTCACTTCAAAGCCCTGCTCTTTTTGTAGGAACACAATTTTTCTTGCTAAAAGGTGCGACTTTCCTTCCAACCATATATGAGGATTAGAAAAAGTAGATGGTTTTTGCTCATTTTCTTGTTCCCTTTTCTACTATCCAACAATATCTTGAAGTCCCTTGTTCTTCTTTCTTTCTTTATTCTTCTTTAAGTTGCTCTTCTTCATTAGTTCTTTTGAAATTGGTCTATCAATGAAATAACTGACATTCCTCTGCATGAAGTTTCAGGCGCGAGAATGCGTTCTTTGGAGCGACACTGTTCAACTGGTTCCCTATAGGACACGATAGTTCAATTTCACAAGTTTCTGTTGCTGCTGATTATTCAGATTCAGTTCCGGATTCCTCTAATTTTATTGCCAATAAAGGTTATCACCCTCTTGAAGAATTGAGAGATTGCAGACGAGTTCGGGATAAAAGGCTCACCTCTGCTGAAATAGCAAGGACAGCTGTGGAGGTTTTCCCCTTTCCATAAATTGCATATTTTAAATACAAAATCCATTTTTCTATCTAAGGGGGTGTTTTATGGATATTATTGAGAAAATAATATATTTTAAATAGTGATATGTTGGGAAATATGTGGTTAAGAAGTAAGGAAAAGTTATTGATGTGATGAAAAATATTATTTTATTGAAGAATATGTGGTTGAAAATGAGTTTTGAAAAAATGTATTTTGAAATAATGTGTGTCAAACAGGGGTTAAAATAGCTCATTAGGTGAGATATGTTTGTGTGCTTGATCTATGTAGTTAGGATAATCTGTCCTTTGCCTGCATACATGACCCAAACCTGTTTTTATCTTAGGCTAACAGCAGCGCTTTGTTGATATTCCCTGGTATTGTGCACCGTGAACCACACGAACATATCTCGTGGGCTGAATTTGAATATGTTATAGATGAGTTTGGAGGTTTGGATTTTCTCTCCTATAGTATTCATCATAACTTTTGCTTGAAACATAAAGTTATAAGTGTTTTAATCTTGATCACGTTTTTTCATTTATTTCAGATATCTTTTTTGAAATTTATGATGGTGAAAACATCTTGCAAGACCGAGGAGCAAGTAACCCCGTGGTAAGGAATTAATCTTGATGATTACCTGTCTCCTTTTATCTGAAAATGTAGTTCATTGGTCAGTTTCGTACTATGAAAACTTTAGAGGTGTAGTACAAGTATATATTATCCTGCTAATGTTTCATAGAAAGTTTTGACCTAACTTAATACTTGAGGAAACAAGAGAAACAAGAGAGGATTTTTCTGTTAAATGTTGTGTGGAGTAATACTTATCCAGATAAGACAAACCATTACTGTGTTTTTGGTGTTCATTTATACATGTAATGCACCTTTGCTGATCTACTACAAACAAATAAACTAAAGATCATGTAGAATGTTGTTTCACTTGCCTCTTGATACCAACTGTATATTAAATTTCATAATAAAGATATCATTTTGTCTTCTTCTAACTGTATAGTTCTATATGAAATATGTGATGACAATTGGTATCACTTGCATGTTGTTAGAATGTACTGATTGGGATGGATCTTTTGCAATACGAGAACAGAAAGATAGACGTTTTTGATAACAAAAGTTTAGAGACCGACACCAATGATGATATTCTTTTCGATGATGATTACTTCAAAGTGAGCAAATATTGTTTTACCATTCTTCCTCTGTCGATCTTACTATAGACTATCAGTTTCCACTTTAACTTACATTTCATGGCCTCTTGTTCTATCAGGTTGAGTATTCTGAAACGTCTGATGCCCGAGTTGATTGGGGAATGCCAGAAAACTCATCCTGGATTCATCCAGTTTATTTCACCAAGTGCTTGACAAAGGTGTATATTGCTTCTTTTAGTTCTTTTACTAGGTAGTTATTTTGTGAGGCCATTTGGAATTAGAAAACAGAGTAGTAGTTGGCTGTTCTCATCCTTCATTTATCCTCTAAGTGATGGGATCGTCTTTTACTTGCAAATTATCCTTTTTGGGCAATTAAGTAATTGAATTTATAGAACAATTCTTCTCCAGTGAACTAAAGCATCACGTGGATTAATTATAGCTGTAGCGTCTTTGGTCTTAATGGTGAGTGTCACTGCTTTGATCTAAAATGTCTGTTCTAACTATGGGTTACACGTAAATGACTTTAAAAATTCTTGCTCCAGTAGCTTGAACCCTTGAAATCATTGAAGACTCTTAATTTATTAGAAAGAGACATCAATATGTAAAATGGTTTTCTGTGTGGGAGGGGGTGCAGATGAATCTGGGAGAAGAAACATATATAGAACACAAGCAAATCATGATTATTTGTTAACTACTCGGTCAAAGCTACATGCATAGATCAAAGGCTGACTTCATTCAAATAGAGGAAGTTGAAGTTGAAAGAAAGGTCACATACACTAGGTCATTTAGCTCTAAGGATGATTTTGTGGCTGTGAAATCTGACGACACAGTTGACATTTTTGCATCTTTGAATTGGAAGTTCGATAATAGAATTTGGGCTATTGAGTCTCCATGGATTGAGGACTTGCTATTCTTTTCAGGTTAGCAAATTAGACTTCTTTAAATCCAAATAATCATCAACCAGTATATAAGAATTTGGGGCTTTCAATTATCATAGGTTGCAACAATGAACTGAGGTATAGATGCCTGTTTGGCCGCTGTCAGGCTACATAAGCATGAACTGAGCTTTCATTTTTTTTTTCTTTTCTTTTCTTTTTTTTTTTTTGGTGAGCTTTGTCCTAGGACTAATGAGCATGTCTATGGTGAATGGTCACATTAAAATCAAAACCAATCAACTAAGTAAACCAACTGAAGAATTTGGGTAGCTATAACTAGTGAATTATTCTTCCAATGAGAATTGAAATTATGGATCATTGTTGTTATGAGAACATATTTGCATGAGGTGGTCAACAAAAGTATTATGAAACTGAAAGATCCTGGCTTTGATGGGTGTTTATGGTATTGGATGTAGGTATTTTTTTCAATAATTCACAGAGTAGGTAGATTATGCCAATAACCATCAATAGTCAAGTCAAGGGTGGAATGGTGTTGGATTACCATATTGAAATTGTTCTGGAACGGTCTTGATCAAATTATAAAAGAAAATGGGAAAGAAATAGCTCAATCCATGTTTGCAATCTGGGAGTTGGATATGTTTTGGATGACAGCTTAGAAGTTATAGTAATCTGCAAATCATTACTAGTAGTGAATCAAGATGGATCAGTATATTTTGGGAGCAATGTGGGATTTATCTCTTGAACTGAATTGAAAAAAGCACGAGTCTGATGACATATATAGGAAAATGGTGGAGGAGTTGGTGAGAAAGAGAACTCCAGGAAAATAAACTTGGCCGTATGCCAATATTGGATACTAGAAGGGTCTAAATTGACTACAAGGGGAAAGATAAAAAGACTATAGGTATACATCATTTTAGTAGAAAATTTAGAACACACTACTTACTCATCTCCAAGGGACTCTTTAAAAGTGAAATACTTTCTATTTTAAAGAGTTAACCCTTAAAATTATGTTCCAAGAGACTCTTCAAATTAATATTTTAGAATAGAGAGCTACTCTCTATAATTAAATGCATTCAAGTTATTTCAATTTTCTATGCTCCATTTATTGACCCAACTAAATAATATATACAAATAAAATGGAGGGAAACAATATATTAATATGGAGGGAAGTTGATAAAAATAAAATATAGGCAAGATAATAAATACTTATTGAGAGTAGTAAAATTAAGTGTTAAAGATAAAGAGGTTGTTGAAATATTTAAAATTTTGTAATTTCTAAATTTATAGATACTCTCTAAATTGAAATTATGCTATTTAAAAATAGAAAGTCTCTTAGAGATGCTTTTAGTTGCATTATGAAACTCACGTGTGACATGGCTCATAAGTGAACTCCCTTAAAAATTTCTTTAAAAATAATGGTTGTTAATGAATGCTATTTTATTATACAATTATTTCTTAAATACATATATTAATGATTTTATTTGTCAACTGTTTGTTCTGAAATTTGTAGCAAAACTGCCCATCGTGAGCCATTATGTGGCCTTCATGTTTGCTGTCATTTGTGCAGAGTTTAGGTTTACATCATTACTTTTGGTTCTCGTTATGTTGCATATATGTATTCGGTGGAAAATAATCTATAAAATCAAGTCTAGTTATTATACATTTCTAAACATGCCATCTTATGGAATTTGATGTGTTACTTGTAAAACAATAAGTAGAGAACCTCTAAAATGTGTGTATATCTACAGGATATTGAGTTTTACTATTATAATTCCAGCTAATATTTTAGCTGAAACATGTAAGAACTTCCAGGGTCTAGACATCCTTTTTACTGTCTCTTGTAAGATGCTCTGACATATGGTTTTCTGTTAAAACCAAAACTTCACAATTTCTCTCACAGAGAACAATTTTCCCAGGCAACTGATCAAAGCAGAGAAAGGAATAATATTCACTGTGAAAGAAACAAATATGTTCTGTGGATGCATATTTCTAAAGAGATTATGTTAAATTTATGTTGCATTCTGATTTGGCATATTTTTTAGGCTGTTAATGTGGAACATGCTGAAATGATGGATTACCCGTCAAATGGTGTTTCAATCTTGGGAATCCTCAAACCTGCCTTTATCGATGAAGAATTATATCTCAGAAGACTCTTCAATGATGAAGACAGTGATGGTTACACCTCAGACTGCAAAGGTACTTGGATGACTTAAATTATTCATTTGAGGTAATTGAGCAAAAGAATTTGTAAGTCATAGGATTGGTGGAATTCTCAGACAAGTGGAGTGGATTTCCCATTGAGAAGATGTTATCAGTTGAATTGACTCGGGTTACCATTTTATGAATTCTAGACATAATTCACTTGATTTATTTTATTTTATTTTTTTGAAGCTATAAAGCAGGGTAAGTTCAAACCAAAGGAGCGCTAAAAATGCGGCTAAACTAGTTTTAAAAAGTCAAAACATGATGAATCCATTACATTTTTACAACTTAAAATGAATGCGATGAATTAATTTGCTTGATCTTGTATGTTAAACTATATTTTGTTACCAAATAAATTGGATATGCCAAGTGACATATAATTAAACAACTTCATACTAAAAGCAATTCATCCATAAACCAGCTAACTGTGTGCATTCTATACCTGAATCTGGCCTAGAAGTATGGATTGCCAAGTAGGCCAGGAGTTTCTATTCAAGAAGTAACATGCAGATCTGAAAACATGATTTCTTTGTACTCCTGATCTCAATTTAAGTAAGATCTTTCTCATTTTTTGTTTTACTGACAGAATCAAATTTGTTATTTTGTATTTGAAGCTACTGGCCTAATTCTATCTGTTGGGCGTTTTCTGAACTCAGTTTTCTTGCCAGATGGAGATAGTTTGAGCTTCGATTCTAGAAATGACAGAAGCCATGATAGATCGACTATTTATAAATTGGAAATCACAAAAATAGAGCTGTTCTCCGTCTATGGTGTTCAGGCATGTATATTGCAAATCATGTTTTCTTGCACTCACAGCACAAGTCATATTCATTTACGATATGTTTACATCTGTTAGCGGTGGTTTGATTAATATGCATAAATAATTGTGTGTGTGTGTGTGTGTGTGTAATAACATAAGAAGTTGAAGGTGTGAAGTCAACATGATTCATGTAAAAGAACCCTCTAGAAGACAAAAATAAATAAACAAAAAATCATATGTAGCACATTAAAATTTAATTCAAGATTTGCCTATATCAATAATTTCTCACTTATCATGTCAAATGGATGGCTTCTAATTGTAACTTACTGTGGCAAATGGATCTAAAAGTATGGCTTCTCATTGTATATCTCATATTTTACTTCTTAAAATTATTTTTGTTTTCCATTTTTGTTGTTCTACAATGTACAGGGTTCTTATAGCTTATGATTTATTACTTGTGCACTAGGATTACTCATCTTAAAATACGGTTCCGTATTTCATGAAAATCCTTAATTTTATTTTTTCATTTCTTCTCGTGCTTTTGAGTCGTTCTTGGCTGTGGTGTGAGTTTGCGATGTTGGTACATATTCTTGTATCGAGCAACTCTACGTTGAGTTCATGCTTAGTATGTAGTATTAGACGATATTAAACAAAACTGAACAAGAAAATCAATTAGATTTAAACTTTATTGTTCAATCTTTATTGTTTATCATGCTTTACATATTTCGGCATACTTTTAAGCTGACATTCCATTAATACTAGTGTTTCCAATTTTGCAGACAGCTGTTGACGTACAAGATTTTCAGTATGCCGAACCCGATGTTCTTGTGCATTCAACACCAGCAATTCTAGAGCACATTGGTGAGACGGGTACTAGGTGCAAATTTGCTCTTAAAGCTCTTTGCAAAAAGAAAGGACTCGATGTTGAGGTAATGTTCATTTGATGTGGACGAACCATCTATTTTGTTAAGCATCAATATTTATGTACTCGAAAATTTTATTTTGTTTGTTATCATTTTGAGAAACCTATGAAAACATTTTATGAACTTTCCATTCGATTTTATACCCTCTCAGAGACGCATTATTATTATTATTATTATTATTATTATTATTATTATTATTTATTCAATTTTTTTTTTTTTTTTTTTTTTTTTTTTTTCTTTTTGTTTTTCTTTTTTTTTTTTTTTT
>CAIGRN010006332.1:0-14937 GCA_903798345.1 Fraxinus anomala | reverse complement strand
AGAAGACATCCCTTTTTGGGACTTTATCTCAAGAGGTTTGTTTCTTACATAATCGTCTTAACCCCTTTTAATTGTTAGCGATAATCCGCGTGAAACACTATGGTTTATTTCTAAGTTTAAAATTCACATGATATTGCATGCTTTGGTGTTGCACGTGTTTTATTATGTTTTTTATTTAACTTATTTATATGATTTTGATTTTGATAGTTTCCTCTTGCTTTTAGTGTGATATCGTGGTTTTGATAGTTTCCTCTTACTTTTCACGGGGTATTGTGGTTTCCATGTGTTTTAGGAAACATGTTGACAAAGTATTGAAAAAACTTTTTGGGAAGTTTTGGATTTATTGACTTCGAAATAAATATGATTTTGTCACGAATGTTAAAGGGGGAGATTATTAAGTCCAAATTATAATTAGCAATTTCTTTAGCTAAAATTATGTCCTAATTGAATTATATTAGGAGTTTATAAAGTTGTAATCCAAGTCAATATAGGAATTATTGAGTCCTGATTATAGCAAAAGAGTTGGGGTTGATAATATATTTCTTGTATGAGTCCAATATCCAAAAAGATCACATATGATTATTGGAATGCAATTAGAAATCTAAAGAGTGTCAAAGAGCCGCACAAGTTATGCACCAAATTCTCAGTCGCAACTTGCAACGCATTGTTCACATAGAAAATATTGGAATTTTGACAAGGCTAAATCTAGAAGAACTGTAACCATTTGAGTTAGCTTTCCAACACATTTTGAATCACCTCAATCAGACATTAGGAGAAATAATTATGATGTAAATACTGACAACTATTTAACTGCCGCTCGCCTAGAGCTCGAGCGACGTGATTATCCATGAAAAGTAATATTCGATTGAAGTTGATTCGAGTTCATTTTCATTCCAAAACACTACCCATTACAAATATGCATCCATGAGACGTCCAAAAGTGTGTTGAATTAAATTTTTTCCATAGAAATCAATTCTTTGATAATTCAAAATATTCATTGATTCCAAGATTCAACCACCACATATTACTTAATCCATAAATTCTTCCGGAACATATTTTGTTGATCAAGCCACATTATTTCATATAAAACCACAAGATCAAAACACATAAGATATTTTGATCAAACATCAAATCGTTTAATCCATCAAAGATAAATTGATATCAGGGATCGGGATCTATTGCAGAAACACAAATTCAAGATGATTAAAGAGAGATACCAGGAGTCAAGATTTGTCGGAGCAGCAATTCAAGAGGGCTAAGGTATAAATTGGGAGTCAAAATTTATTTTAAAAGAGCACACCTCTAGTAGGATCAAGGGAGACTACAGGATTTGAGGTCATAAGTTCTATGGGGTAGATGAGTCTAGACCGTAATATAAGTTTGCTTCAATTTATAGTGTAATACTGACTAACAATGTGCTCGGAGTTTTTACACAATTGGGGTTTTTTCGTGATCAATTTGGTGTTCTTTATTGCTATCATATTACAAATTGTGGTAATTCAACATATAATAAATTGACGTGATTGATTAACCATCTAAAACAATTAAAAAGTGATTTGTTATTTTTAATTGTGTAATTCTGCATGCTGAGTCTAAATATTCGGATAATTTATAACTTTCAGTAAGATACCATTGGTGCTAGCATCAATGTATGTTTCATTTAAGGAGTTAAATTCAAATCCTTTATCAAGCTACCTCTATAGGTAGCAGAACTCCCATTTAAGTTAAAATATGGACATGAATGGTTTGGGCTCCATTTTTAAAAAAATTTCGAATACATTTTTAACTACACGTTCTTTCAAAAAATAATATTATAAAAAAATCTAAAAAATTTCTTATTTTTAATCACACATTCTCTAAAAAATTACTATTACTATTTCAGAACACATTTAAAAAAAAAAAAACTCATTTTAATGGAGCCCAAACAAGGACTTAGTTTTTGTTTGAGAGAGATATTTTTGGAAAAAAAAATGATTTTGGACAACGTATGATTAAAAAGTATAGAGAAGTTATTGAATCATATGAAAATAATTTTTTTAGGGTACAACTGAAAAACGTTTGAAGAAAAATGATTTTATAAAAAATGTCACCCATATCGGTGAGCACACACACACACACACACACATATATATATATATACACACACACACACACACACACACACATATATATATATTGTATATATATATATATATATATATATATATTGAAGAAAAATGATTTTATTTAAAGTTGTGATTAGATCATCTTAAAAGTAAGTATATAAGTCTCATTTAAAAACATTCACACTGTTATTATAGCACCAATAATGCTACATTATGGAAATTGATTATAATGATGTACTACTATATTATTTTAATTATCATTAGTATTATATATATATATATTTTTTTTTTACTTTTATAATCGTATATGAATATTATTAAATATTTTTGTAAAACAATATTTTCATTATAGCTATTTTAAAATGAACAGTAATTAATATATACAAATCACAAAATTTATAAAATTACAAAATAAAAAAGCATTGCTGCTTCTCAAAATTCGTAGTTGATGGTACAGATTCATATATAACCATTTTTTTTAAATTAAAATTTACCAAACACTTAAAGTGATGGTTATGACAAACTTCTCAATCTCAAGCTTAACCATATTTTATTATTCTCTCGATTTTATAACATGTTATCAACACAATATTCAAACACTTAATTAATTTAATTAATGTGATTTTTCATTTGAAAATAAAAAATTGTGATCCAACTATTATCTCTTATCATAAGAAGTCAAAATATTGTGTACTGAATCATAATGGTGGTATACAACCATAAAGTTATCAATTGGTTGGAAATCCAATATGTTACTTTGAGCTATCAATTGACGTGATGTGGAATCTAACTTTAAAGTTAGCGTCATCATGATCATCTAATTAAATTTTATTTCATCATAATCATCAAATATTATATTTAGTATCATTATGACCATCCAACTTTATACTTTTGTCACCTAGCCACCCAATTTCATTTAATATTTCATCATGACCACCCAATTTCTTTTCACTATTTTCACTAATTTTAGAAGGAGTCAAATGATAATTTTGCATTACGTATAAAATAAATTTAAAAAAAATAAAAGTTTTTATTTTATTTTAAAAAGTTTTTTTAAAATAATTTTTATTTTATTTTATTTTTCTAAGTAACGTTTTTTTAAAATAAGTTTTTATTATATATATATATATATATATATATATATATATATATATATATATATATATATATATATATATTCTTTTCGGCTATATATATATATATATATTCTTTTCGGCACTTTTCTATTTTTGAGTAATTTTCTATATGAATTTCACTTATTTTCTACCATTTTTTTCTCTCTCCATTGTTAGACAAAATTTGGAGGGTTTTTATTATTTATTTATTTTATGGGAGTTGTGAGGAGTTATGGGGAGTTATAGATTTGAATTCAAAATTCAAAAAACTCTTTCCAACCATTTTGATATCTTGTGGGTCGAGTCATCCTACATGGATGATCAATAACTCATATTCTCTAACATCTTTCACTAGCACATGATAGGCTTAATCCGAACCACAATGGCCAATTAATATATCATTCTCAAGACCTATCTCACAAAAATTTATACAACAAATAGATCGTGCGATCAAGGAGTAATATTAGCACTCACGGTACTATAAACCTGTTAGGGATTTATAGTAGTTTTACTTCCCAAACTTATTTTTCAACATTAATTCAAGTATTTTCGATCATTCAAGTATTTATGAAATATGCTTGAATCCCACATCTTATCATTGTATTCACAATGGTGTTATATACTTACATAATTGTCCGACTAGTGAATACAAATATAAATATTGGTCAAAATAGTTTTCATTTCCTACTTGAATTCTTGAATCCTTCAACTTTAAATCAAATGCTTTCCTATACATGTCCCATCAATCATAGTTATTGGAAATATGGTAAAGTAACAACACCAAAATAAAATCTCAAGAAGTAGTTAAAAGTCATAAGGGTATATATTAGGTTATATAAATCTCAAGGTCTCACACAATGAGGATGCAGGGATCCATTCACTCACGTACCCAATATTTGTCGTAAGAGCACACGTGGTATAAAACACATGCTACGATATTTTCTTTATTTCTTAGAGCGTATATCATATCCTTTATAAACAAAAAATACCGTATAGACCCTAATTCAGGTATTTCCTAATACTTAACTTGAGTTCTCCTTATATTTATTCCTTTAGGCAATTTCCAATCGAGATTCGATGTGGTTATAAAACAGTTCTAATGGATAGCGAAATCCATATCGATTACCTATTATAATCTCATCTTGATATCTCATCAAGACGACTAGATCATGTACACAACTTGATCACTATGTTTTATCTCAGCACACTCTAAAATGTCTGAAACGATTGCTCGTGTGAGTAACTCAATCTCAACATGTTCGACATACTTTATATGTGTATGCAAAATATTATCTCGTAATCCTAATAATAAATTATATATGAACTCAAAATTATTCATCTACGGACACATAAAACTCAATCAAAAGTTTTCTGATACACTAAGTATCATATTCTATATAATTTTAGAGATTCGACAATATCGAAAGTATATCTCTAAACATCTTTAGAGTATGACAGACCATCATTTGCGTAGATATATTGAAAATACAGTTTATTTCTAATATTTCTCACAGAAATACTATCGAGTGTTTGGTTCCATCATGATATTTGAGATCTTTAACACATGAAATAATTGTATAATTATCAATGATCTCATATTCATAATTAGTATCATTAGATGCCCAATACATTTATACCAAACAATTTTCTTCAAATGGTTTTTCTCTTTAAAGCTATGGTGATTTGTGGTACACGGCTATGAGTTTTTGTATGGGGGTTGGGGGTGAGGTTGGGAAAGTAGATGAACTTGGGTGGGGGATGGGGAAGAAGATGAACTTGGGTGGGTTGGAGAAAGAAGATGAAGTTGGGTGGAGTTTGGACAGTTTTTTATTTAATCATTTGATTATTTTACTTTGAGAAAATGTAAACTTACTATTTTACCTTTTTAAATTTGGTCAAATTATGGTTCAAGTCAACTTTTTTGGTTAACTAATGATCAAATTTGTCCTTCTGCTACAACAAAATGAAAAATTTGAGATTGTGGGTGGCACAAATAAAATATTTGAGTAAAATCTGCAAAACGTAAAATATTTGGGACCACAAGTGTAGTTATCCTTATTTACCTCAATAGAAGATAGAGCAATTATCTTTCACAAATGGGATTTTTAAGCTAATACATGTATTATTAATGGTATACATATGTGCAAAAGTTGATTTTCTATTGTCCTTGTAGTGGAAATTAGAATAGACAAAGCCTTTTAACATCACATATTCTTTTGTTTTAATGAACATCAAACCAATATTTAGGTACCTCTAATATCCCTAGGCAATCACTTCATAGTATCCTAATGACGTTGTGCTCATAAATTAAAAGGTTCTTAAGGTAAATTTGGAAGTGCAAAATCAGAAATATGGAAACATACATACCACTTTTACAATAATTTTCCTCATATTCCCCAAAACAGTATTGATAGAATTCAATTTAATTTTTCCATGTATATATTGAACGGAATTATAAGTCTTTAAATTTTAATTCATTATAGAAACAAGATAGCTACTTCTTGTTATCAATTTTAAAATGAAGCTTTTTTTAATTGATGATAAGTGAACGATTTGCATTTTATGTTATAATTTATTATACATATTCTCGTATTATATTTAATCTGAATCTCATTTCCCAAATTTAAATTCTATCATACCCCCATTTTTATATACTCCTATAACCTTCTTATAATGTAGGGATGAATGTTCTTCGTTATTCCATGTGTTGTGATGAAGATTACTTTCATATATTTTTTTCGACGTGTGCCAATTTGTTTTCCAAGTTACAATGTTCGATTCCCATCTCAGATTGCATGGGACTAAACATTGCTTTCAATTAATTCAAAATATTTTATCTTTACTTTTGAAACAGGTATACTCCCGCTAGGAAAAAGAATTATAGAATTGTATAATTCATACTCCTCTTCGAACTATATAGATTTAACTTTTCTTGAGTTTGAAATGTATGAAACTCATATGATGGAGCACATACATGGGATGAGGGTATTAGTAGTGGCCGACTTTTACAATTTATTCAATGGTCAAATACAAAGTGGTATCTATTGTCCTCGATTTTTGTACCTCCAACATGACCAACAAATTTTGTGCCTGCTTGCAGCCATGTAAGCTCATTTTCTACATATTTGGATAAACTGTTAGTAATCTATGGACTACTCCAATGGTAGGGAAGGTATCGCGAGCACTCCAACGGTCAAATCAATTAACAATTAGAAATATAATGAATATGGAACAAGCTTTAATGTGCAAGCCACAAAAGTGTTTGACTACTGAGATTATGTATGAATATAGAGATTAGAGAAATCTTACAATGTTTGATAGTTAGAATTCCATTACCCTCGAGTTAGTGTGAGTTGTGAGCTTTTATTGTGAGCTTTTAACAATTGAAGGGTTCCATCATAGGTCATCATACCCTGCAGCATTTAATGTTTGATGGAAACTGCTCTAGGGCTTAGGTTTGAGTACATAGGATATAAGCTTACAAACCTTGGCATTAGGTTGTTCCAAGAGTTCACATCAATCTCTTTCATAAGATCTTTGTGTAGAAGATCTTTTGAGAGAAGTTGATATGAAAGATATTCATTTATGGTTAGGAAGCTTCCGCTCGAGTCATATGGGCTTAGGCCTCCATATGATGCTTTGCCGGGATGGTAGGTCATTTCTATAGATCATTAGGAGGCTTCCGCTTCAGTTCAAATGATGGATTACCTTGTTAGGTTTTATTGTTATTGGCTATTCTTTAGATAAAATTAAAGTTACAAAAAAAGTTATAAAAGTCAAAGAGTTATTTGGGAGGTTGTATAAGTTCATTAGGAGTTTTTGGATTTGAGTATGGAATAAGAAGAAAAAGTTTTCGAAATTATGCTAGCCTGTCGGCAAACAAAACAATACACCTGTCTCTCGTCTGCCCCGCTCTTGGTGCTAGTTGGCGTTCAAGCGATTTTGTTATCGGGAGAAGTTCTATTTCACAATTTAAATATCTTTTGAGTCCTAAACAACTCCAAACACTTTCTACTACATATACCTAAGTCATATTCCATCCAAATGTGTGATTGATCATCATACATAGAAAAAATATTTTGAAGATCCTATATCAATTGTATACCTCGAGATCTTTCAACCATACTTTAGAAAATATCAATCCAAATTCTCAAACACCAAATCACCCACTTCCATATAATTTTTCAGATTTTTGAAGATAGAGGAAGGAAATCGGAGTTCTGATAGGACAAAAAGGATAAGTTCTTGGTGATACGTAGGAGATAGACGATTCAAGAAGGTCGGGAGTTGGTACAGGAGCACGTATTTTAAGAGGGCTTTGGTAATTATAGTAAGTAAGTCAGAGAGTACAAGGTCGAGTCAGGACCATTTTGTAAGTCAATTTGTCTACAATGGATTTTTTGGCCTGGGCTCAGAGTTTTTTTGATCATTTGCAAAGGGTTTTTCTCGGTGATCAATTATTGATGTTATTTACTTTATGCAAATTATAAACTATGGCAATCCAACATAGAATAGACTTTCGTGTGACCATCTAGATTATTTATTATCTGTGACTTGTTGCTAATAATAATTGGTAAATTTAAATTCTACATTATTCACCCATTCACCCTCCCTCTAGGTGCTAGTTGGGTCGAACTTTGTTAATTAATTGGTACGAGAGCTTAAATTCGATCATGGGCCACTTTATTTAGATGATTTAGTCACTACACATTCCTCCATATTTTGGTAGAAGCAATTTTGCCTACTGAAAAGTAAGAATGAGAGCTTTCTTAAAATCTATGGATGAGAGAATTTTGGTTTCTGTAGAAAATGGATGGACCACCCCAACTACAAATGTTGTAGGTATATTTACCCCTACTGAGATTTCCAATTGGTCTAAAACTAATTTAGATGAGTGTAACTAAATAGTAAATGGCTTTATACCCTATTTATGATCCCTTCAAGAGTTTACAAGAATGTATATGTATGAGACTGCTAAAGAGATTTGGGATATCTTAGAGTCCACACGTGAGAGAACCAAGATTGTTAATAACTCTAAGCTGTAGATATTGACCACTAAGTTTGAAAAAATTAGAATGAAGTGTGATGAATCATTTGATGATTTCTATGCAAATTTGAATGACATAGTTAACTCTAGCTTCAACCCAGGTGAAAAAATTCCTAAAACTAAAATTGTTTGAAAAATCCTAAAACTAAGATTGTTCAAAAAGTTCTTGGATCCTTACCTGAGAGGTTTCGACCTAAGATCACAAATATTGAAGAAAACAAAGATTTAGATATAGTTAACATAGAAGAACTTGTTGGATCCTTCTCAACCTATGAACTCACCATATCTCAAACTAAGAAGAACAAATCTATAGCCCTGAACACTGTTAAGGAAGAAGAATATGACTCTACTAATACTGAGACCTTTAATGATGATGAGATAACTTATTTCGTTAAGAAATTTTGAAAGACCTTTATGAATAAGAAGAAACCTCAAGAGAGATATAGTGGTGTCCCTAGTGAATTTAGAAAAGACTATCACAAAAAGATCAATACTAAGATGTTTAGAAAGAAACTTCAGTGTATTAAATGTTATAAATGTCAAGTTTTAGTCACTTTAGGAATGAATGCCCTAACAATAAGAAGACTATGGGTAAAGCTATGAACACTACTCTCATTGAAGGTCAAAGGAAAGCATGGGTAAAGCTATGAACGAGTCTAACTCGGACAATCAAAGTGAGAAGTCCAATTCTGAGGGTCATAATTATATGGCTTTTGCTTCTACGATTAGGAGTGAATCTAATAGCAGAGTGAGAACGTTAAGGATGTAGAACATAGTGAGTGCTCTAAGGAAGATTTTGAAGATTAGAAAAATATTTGTGAGGCTTATGAACAATGTTCCACAAGAGTCTTAAGGTGAACAAGATAAATAGAGCCATCCTTTAGGTTAATGAACTTGAGCTAAAAAGAGAGGGACTTATATCTGATATTCAGAGTCTACCAATAGCCTTGGTGAGTTAATACTAGTCAATGAAAACTTAGAGGCCAATGTTAAAACCTTAATAAGCAACCTTGTGAAATCTAATACGCAACTCAATTCCTTCTTGAGTTGTTCTCAGAAACTTGATAACATTTCAGGGATGAACAAGCCTACTAGAAATAGGGGATGTCTAGGCTATGTTAACTGTAATCCTCATGCTTCTAGTACTTCCAAAACCACTTTTGTCACAACTTCTATCAAGACTAAGAGAGTAGGAAATCCTTAACCCAAGAATAAAGTATCGTAGGACAGAGGCCTATTGGACAATGTAGGATTATTCAAGATAGAAACCAATATTTGGAACCAAGTACTTTTGGTCCTAGGTTTATTCATACATGTTTCAATTGTGGTGAGATATGACACACAAGGCTTAAGTGTTACAAACTCGAATAAGAATAGAAGTCAGGATATCTCTAGCTAGGTTAACTTCTTTACTAATCAGGTTAGTTCTTTAATCGAGATGCTGACAGAGTTGACGATGATTAATTATGCTTTTAGGAAAGTTTGGGTTATGAAGGGTGATCTAAGAGATTATGAATCTGATCACGATACTCTTGAAGGTAAGAATGTTTATGTATCTCAATGAGTATGTATTTGGGTGTATGCATGTGCAAGTTCATTGTGTTTATTCATTATTATATGTATACCATTCTTTGTATTTTCTTCTTGGTTTGTTTTTTTGAAAAAAGAAATTGAAAAATAAAAGTAGAAAAATGGGGAGAGAATTTTTAAACTATATCACATTATTTGATTTAATTGAATATGCTAGTTGTGACCATGTATGAGTACAACTGATGATATATATCGTAGTTTCTATTGCTTTGTTTAGGTTTTATATGGAATACTTAGTAGATGTTCCTTTATTTACCATCTGCATTGCACACACTAAGATCTTATGAGTAAGTCTTGGCAACATGTGTGAGACTTGAGATGACAGTCCTCTGTATGATGAAGTGACCTTGAATTTGACCTTTAACTAGTTGACTTAAACTTTTGTACATTCCCTAAAAAAAATCGATTCATCTTATACTCTTCTTTGGAGTTTGTTGGACTCGAGCAATTAAGTTTGAGGGGTTTCTCAAAACCTAATACCCTATGGTCATCTGATTTGGAGTCAACGGCCAAAATCTCGTTACAGAGATCATCTAGTCCCTTAATAAAGAAAAGTATGCACATAAGATGTGAAAATAATTATATATGACATTATATATGCATGTAGTTAGGTTGAGAAAAATCTATATTTGAAAATTGAGCATCATTGTATAAAAGACCCAATTGTTCTGGGTTTAACTTTCACTATTAGAGGAATAAACTCATTCATTAGTGATTTTTCAGCATGTCTCTCACAAATTTAAGGTTTGAATTCTTGCTGACAAACAATTAGTAGCATTTTAGACATATGAGTCATTTATATAATTTACTCAATTTAGACTTGAATTGAGTGTGTGGAAAAGTTTATTGTTCATTGATTATACTTGTATATGCTATTAATTTCATTTTTGAGTTATCATGTTGTGTGTTAAGTATCGAATTTTTAGCAAAAAATGCTATTTTTGACTGATAATGAAGAAGTTGATTACTTAATATGTTTCCCTTTGTTATTTGTGACAAAAAGGAAGAGAGATTATTTTGAGATACATTACATTCATATCATTTCAATGCTTTACATATTTGCTTAGCTATTTCAGTTTTGATATTTGGTGATATTAATGTTGTTGTTGGTGTTTTGATTAACATTGATATTGTATCTTAATCTAGCTAGCACGATTATGCTATTTTGTCTTAATTATGGTGTTATGTATCAATTGCTATAATTCTTTTAATTGTTTTACGTGCTTTTACGCTTAGTATTTGAGTTGTTGATTTCAGGAAACAAGTTAACAAATAATGCAAGTTACCGTCGTCTATGGGTAACTAGTTTATGTTTTACTTTGACATATAATACTTAGTTTTGTCAAAGAATGTGAAAGGGAAAGTTTGTTAGGTTTTATTGTAACTGACCATTCTATAGACAAAATTAAAGTTATAAGAGTTATAAAAGTTAAAGAGTTATTTGGGAGGTTGTATAAATTAATTAGGAGTCTTTGGGTTATTCTGCTGCCAAGCTCATGCTCGAGCACAGAACAGAGAAGCTGACGCTAGCTTGGCGCTCGAGCGATGGTGTTATCCGAAAACAATTATGTTTTGGAGATTTATCAGCTTTTTGAGTACGAAACAACCCCATACACTTTCTACTATATATACGCAAGTCATATTTCGGCAAGATGTGTGGTTGATCATTGTATTCTTCCTATAAAACATCTTTTGAAGATTCGATAAGCTAAAATAGTGAATACGATTCAATACAATATGCCAAATTGTAGAGTTCATCTAAATAATTCTAACATCATTAACCTACTCAAAAAGATATATAACAATCAGAAGTATATACTACAATTTAGCTATCCCAAAAATAATCAACTTCATGCATATCATAAAAATAATAATTAGCATGCAAAGCAAAAATATATCAACATATATATTATCTTTTATTTAAACAACATAGTATGGCTTGTAATTAACTTTTAGATTAGAATTTAAACAACGAAGTTATGATTATGCACCAAAGCATTCAATTTTGAGGGAGTCGCACATAAACCAAGACCTCTTACCCGTCCTTGACTTTTTGGACCAAGAACTCTTGCAACACCATTAAAAAAAAAGGATCTATGCAAGAAAATGTTCTCTCTTTTTGCATGCTTTAGTGAACATTAAATTTTTTTTGTTCCATATTGCAGTAAATATTAGGTTTTTGCATCAAAATGATTTTTGAGGCAATCAAGTAGAAAGCATCTACCTTGACTTGCTCTGCAATCTTTTCCCGCGTGTATAAATTTTGAGTTACACATATAACCAAGTGAAAACAAATAAGTCAGCAGCGCTATGATTTACAAGTATTAAGTTTTTATTTGCTAGGTCTAACTTCTCTAGGATAACATCCCCATACTTATACATAATGTGCATGTGTAATTCTACGTTTTGCAGTGTTATATATAGAAGGGGTTATTTTCTCTCTGTAGTTTTTTGTGAAAACTAGGTACATGTTTACAACTTCTAAAGCATAATCTATTGCTCCAAATGAAGTACCTTAGTTCCGATTGTATGCATGGTCATTCCATTTCATTACAAAATTAAAAAAATGAAAGCCTGATGTGTCTTTATCCCACCAGGTTTTCAGAACCAGACATTTCAACATCAACATCAGCTAACAAATGCTATCAAACATTTCAAGATCAACTATCAAATGTTTAGAAGACTATTAAAATTCTTAAAACAAGTTTTTTCATTACACATCAGACAACAAGTATATAGGAGACCTGACATCACCATACTAACAAATAAATTGCTGAAATCTTATTTTTGCTAATTATAATTAAACACAGTCAATGTACAAAAGCAATGGAAGCTTAACTTATGCACATAGCTGATGCAATTATGCATTTAAGTCTAACACACTTTCAATGTAGGAATTTGATGTGTAGAAATCAAATAAATGAAATGATTATTGTTGAATCAATATGCAGTGGTCTTCAATCTAAAATATGGTCCAAGTCCTAAAAGGTTATGTAATCATTTGTTTGACTTCAACTATAAAACTTTTTTACTTTCAATACATTATAAACTGAAATTATAGTACAAGCCATTTTACGTACGGTCCAACATGAAAACGAATTTGATAAAGCATTAAAATATTCATTATAGGGCTTTTGGGGGATCATAATATATCAGATCGAATGTTTATAGATATATTGTTCGCGCAAAAAGGGTTGTGACCCAATGATAATTATAAAGGTTTCAAATCGGGCAAAAACTTCAGAATAACTGTGCTGCCATGCGAATTCTATTACAAGGAAGAATATTTTTATTTGCAAAATAAGTGATTTGTGTACATATTGAGTAACATTCACGAATACTGACCACACCTACCTCCTACACATTTAAATGAATGAACATAGACCACACCTGCCTCCTACACATGTAAATCAGGTTCAATCTTTGGTTTTGGTGGTTCTATGGACCCAGTTAAGTAACCAAATTTACCATTACCGTGAACAAAATTAGGACCATGGTAAATAATTATAACCATTCAACCTATGAGTTGTGATTGAGGAGAAGGTATTTTGTGGACAACGTGTTGGTTCATTTTATCTAGCGTTTGGGATTAGTTCTATATTTGAAACTTCAAATATGACGACTCAAGAAGTTCACCAAGATATTAACATAAAAAACAATGGAATGAACTAGGTATAAAGGAAATTCAGGATCAGAGAACGCTCTAATACTATATCGACAATTCGATCTTTTCTTTAGTTAATCAACACTAAGCTTTTACTTGAAACCTTGTAGACTACGAGAATTATAACTAAACCATTTCCAATCTCCTGTCGGAAATTTGATTAAATCTATTCTACATATATCGGAATTATAATTTTACCATTCCTAAATCTGTTCTAAATATATTGGAATGATAATGAAGCAAAAGTGTAACAAAATAAAGAAATATTGTTCTTTTCCAAACCTAGTCAGAGAAATACCTTGAAAAAAAATCAAGAAATCACGTTCATGGACATTGATTGATTCCAATCCCTTAGCTCATAGACCAAAACCGCTCCGGACCCGAACAAATAGTAAATAACGAAGGGTTTTGGTAAAAAGGGGAAAATGGTTCAGAATGCAATGAACTGCTAATTGATTATGCTGCCACTGACTGAAATCTGCAAAGGAGATCGATAAGGCGGAGAGGAGAAGAAAGAAAACCAAAAAAAAAAAAAAGGAAAAAAATAGCGGAAAAGGAAAATAAAAGTTTCAACTTTTTTAAGGCATGCAAAAATGTAAGCTATAAATTGTAATGATTTACGGCTTGCAATCAATGTGTTCCTTAAAATTTAACTTTTTACCGCGTGCCATCAATTTATGCCGTAAATACTTTAAATAACTGAATTTTTATGGCGTGCATTTAAGGCATGTCATAACCAGTCTATTTTTACGGCATACCTTATATGAACGACGTAAAAGTATGCGTAAAAAGTAACGTTTGTTGTAGTGGGCCTTGGTGATTACATGAAGTAGGTCACTTGAGTCTGGACTATAATGTACTGTAAGTCAATTTGTCTATAGTGAATCAAAGTTTTTTGATCATTTGCAAAAGGTTTTTCTTTATGATCAATTATTGGTGTTATTTATTTTATGCAAATTATAAACTATTGTAATTCAACATAGAATATACTTGCATGTGAATTTATCTAAATTAATTATTATTTGTGACTTGTTGTTAATAATAATTAGTAAATTTAAATTTCGCATTATTCATGTATTCACCCCTTTAGGTGTCAGTTGGATTGAATTTCGTTATTACACGTCTCTATGGTCGTTTTGCGGTGGGTGGCCTCCTGTTTATGCCATTGAGCTTCTGCTTACACATAGCTCTTTGGTTTGATGACATAGGGTGTGGACCTTTATTGAGTTTCTGATTGGTTGCCACGTGGGCTTCTTCTTAAGCCTCGGAAGCGAGGCATAACAGTATCAATACCCTGTATTGTTCAGTACAGTCCAAAATTTGTTTGCAATACTTGTGACTTATATCAACATTTACAGACATAATGTCTATTATGAGAGACCATACGTTAGATCGAGATATATCATGTGGTTTGAT
>CAIGRN010006329.1:0-11365 GCA_903798345.1 Fraxinus anomala | reverse complement strand
ATTACTTTATCCTATAAATATCCAAGCGATTGGACGAAATTCTAATGTGGTTGTTCATTATGTTCATTGCCTCATCTTATTCTTTAAAGATCCAAGAATATATTCTTTCATAGTGATTCATCATTTCTTCTTAAGATCATGTAATCACCTGTTTGAGGAAAATATCAAATTAAAGAATCCAAAATACCTACTTCCTAAACATTCTTAGGAAGATACTTTCTCAATTGAATTTCATAGGTTGCTGGAGGTTGAGAAATGTTGGACTACAAGCGCAGAAAGAAAAACAGAAATAGGTGATTCCTGGGTATCCACTATAAAGAAACGTGTGCAGAAGAACATTAGACTGCTACAACATATTTTGGTAGAAGATTGTGAGTTTGTAAGTACAACAGAACTTGAAAGCTACAGGAGGTAGATTGTGAGATCTAGCAGGTTGACTACATAGTATCTACGGTAGCAGATAGTAAGGCTGGAATGAGTAGCAGATCTTGGAGTTGTAAGGTTTACAAAAGCTAGTGGAACTAGTTTGGAATTGAACTGTAACCCACATTATCTATAGTAGAGGTAACTGGCTTGATCCCAAAGTTTTTACCCAGTAGGGTTTCTCCGTCATCAATATTAGTGTTATTTACTGCTTTTATATAAACTGCGATAATCCAACATAGGATAATTGAATTGTATGCTTAATCATCTAGAAACAATTAAAAGTAATTTGTTTCTTGTTAATTGTACAATTCCGCACGTAAGGTCAAAACTAGAAACGGATAATTTATAATTTTGTAATCCGCGAATTTTTCATATTTGATCGATTTAGTTTTCAACCTAAAAAATATTATACTTGTTCATTTTTTTATTGGTGGGTAGATGAGAGAAATGGAATAGATGAAAGAGAAAAAGAGAGAGTGAATTACCTGAAAAATAAAAATCATATCTGCCTAAAGAAAATACTTTCCTTATTTTCAAGGAAAATATGGTCACGTGACTAAAAGTATGAAAATATTTTTCGCAAAAAAAATTGGCAATTAAACAACATAAAAATAAGAAATTAGGTGGAAAAAATACATTTTTCATGAAAAATATTTTCAATCAAACGTAACCTTAAATTTTTATTATTATTTTTTAACTAAATCAAATGGGAGCTTAGTTTAAAATATATTTGAACTGGAAGGATAGTGTGCATTATGGAGATTATCGTTTTTTATTTCGCTCTCTATGGTTAAATTAGATGATTACGACATGTGATTCTTTTATGTCACTGCCATTTGCTATGAAGACTGGTCAGTATGTTCCCTTGTGTCACAATTGTTATATGGACAATCTCTGCAATAAGTAGTTTGTTTGGGTCTTGCAATTGAAGACTTGATGAGCATGTTATCATTTTTGGGCTAAATATTAGGATTTTTTCCTTTACGTGGCCCGTGGAAATTTCTTTCTCTTGGACCTTTTGGTTTACGTTGTGGGCTATTTTGGAAATTTCTTGAAGTTGAAATTCTACTCGCTTGCTTGGAAGCCGCCTCCTTTTGGTTTTCCTTAAAGGCATCCCCTTGCGTTGGTGTTGGAAAGCAAAATCAAGTCTTGACCGATTGAACTATTTGAACCGGTTTGTTTGTTTCGTTATATGAGACCTTTTACGGCTAGATTTGAAAGTTATAAGTTATGTCCCCATAGTTTGGAATTTGAAATTTATTTGTTATGGTTCCAAGTATTATGTTATTTTGGTTTCGCACCTAGTGGATGATATGGAATTGGTTTTGTTTCCACCTAATCTGGAACGCGAAATTTGGCATTTGTATTCAATTTCTCTTGAATTTGAAATTTGCATTGGTTGGATTTTGGTATTCGGATATGTTCTTTTAGGTGTTTTGACTTCCGCAATGAAGTTGTAGACTTATGGCAACGATATGGATTTGTTTTCGGTAGTCCTCATATTGTTATGCTACTATGATAATGTAAGGTTAGGCTCATAAATACGTGATGTCTAAGTCCATCATTGAGCAGTAATACAGAGTGACTCTAACCCTGATAACAAGAAGAGTGTAATTTGTAGAGGAGAAGACAAACCTTACATTGTTTAGTCAATTTTACAATGATGAGTTCGACCAATGAACCTTGACAAGATTAATGTTCGATTATTTGATATTCAGCAAATCGCATGAAGTCAAGCATGGAGGAGTTGTTTCACTTTCTTCTTAGCAAACTCTCGATTCTTACATCATAAGTTTGCGGTGGGTGTTAGATATAATTGTAATCTAGTTTCTTTATGAATGGTAGTTTAGTCTTTTCCTTCATTAAGGTTACATTATAGAGTTTTATATTTTATAAATAATCTAGTTTGTAATCATTTCATAATATTGGATAATACGACTTGCTTGTTTAACAAGACAAAAGAAGAAGATAGATAATATATTTTTCTTGTCCATATAGACAAGTTGCAAGCATGAAGAAAACACCATAATTTTTCTTTTTGACATAATATGAGAATTAACACTAAGCTTTTTTCCTTGATGTAGACCTAACTTTTTACGAGGATTTCCACTACGTGATGCAAAATCAATATCACCTATGATTGCTTTCTATTCTTTTGGGTTCAAAGTATCCAAACTAGTCTCTTCATTTGGGGACATAAACCCAAATTTTCTAACAAATAAAAATATTTATAGCCTCCGCCCCTATTTCTACTAATTTTAGCAATTTGCAGTATATTATATTCAGTTACAAGAAATTAAAATCGTTGATGAATATGTAAAAATTGTAACATGTGGTAATTCAATTTTTCTTTCATATTCAAAAAATAAAAATAAAAAAAATTATATCTGCAAATTTAGTTTCTTAAAAAAGAAGTTAATTGGAAAAAATAATAATAAAGAAATAATTTAAGACTAATGCATAAAATATGTTAAAATATGTTGGTAATATTTAAAATAAAGTATATTAATAAATTTAATTTATTATAAAGTAAAAAAAAAATAAGAAAAATTAGACATTAACTACAAAAAAAATTCGTCAAAAATAAAATAATAATTAAAAATAATTTGTGTATCAGTAATATTGGAATAAGGTAATAAAAAATACTTCAACTCGCGATGAAATATTCCATGCATAGTTTATTAACAACAAAATTAAAAATGAACTTTCATCTTGAAGTCGACAATAAACATTGAAGGCTTCTCCAACGCAATTTTTTTTTTCAATTTTTCCGTCGGGAACATTTTTCACTAAACGAAAATGTTGGCAACAACGATGGAGTTGCCAACAAATTTCTGACAAAAATTCAATAGACAGGTCTTCTATATTTTCGACAAAAAGTTTCTTTGGTCATTAATTTAAAAAATAACTATTTTACTTTTTTAAATTACGTAATTAAATACAATTTTAAATTAGCAACAATCTCTCCTTAAGTAATTGAATTAAAAAGAATCCCCCTACAATAACTCTATTACGTAGAGAGGAAATGAGTCTTGACTAATCTTTTTTATTAGATAAGAAAAACACAATCTAATCTGGCTTATTAGTGAAATAAATCTATAATATCTAATTTAAGTTAACAGTTACATAAAAAATTATATAAATTATATAAAAAATAAATCATAAATTATTCTTAACAAATTTGTCTTCCTTCACTTAGAAACTAATGTTGACCTAGGTTTATCAACGAATGACGTGGTCAATGGATTCCTATTCAACTCACGTCCACGTAGATAATTTTCTGCACATTTGGACAAATCTTCATAACATGTGACCTTCTCCAATGGAAGGGGAGATGATCGCAAGCACTCTAACGATCAAGTCAGTCAATTTGTATGAATATATTAGTGTGTAGGACGTACAAAAAATGTGAGTCACAATAGCATTCGGGCACTGAGAGTTTTGTAGAGAGTAAAATGAGAGAGCAATCTTACTTTGAGTGTTTAAAATTGCATTACTTTTAAATGACACTGAGTACAAGTTTTTACAATATGAGATGTAAAATGATTACCGTCGGATAAAGAGACATGTGATCTCATCATAATGATCGAGGCATCTTTTCATAGACATAACTCCATCAGTCTTATGCTCTGGTGCATTTAATGTTTCGACAATTAATCACACTATAATCTAGGTCTGACATGAAAAGACTGGATTGATAAGTTGACTTGATAGAGTGACTGTTGCAAATGTATTATATCGATCAATTAGAGGATATCTTTATACAAAGAATCTTCTAAGGAATGTGCATCATACACCTTAGATTTGTATTGCAGCACTTTCCATCGCCTCACCTTGTCCATCGAGGTTCAACCTCTACATGGGGGTTCTACGGATTGCATCACTTCAACTATTGAAAGATCTCAAGTAAGTTGGGTAGAATAGGGACGTGAAGTGTGGGTCTGTATTCACTTCCTATATAGTTGCCACGTGATCTTTTTTGAAGTCCCGTTGGACGAGACGTAACAACTACTATGACAATAATGCCTTGAAAGAGCCAACTTGGGATTGGACCCTAATCTTTGGCATCTAGAATGAAGCCACCATTGGATGATTAGATAAGAGCACTAATAACCCACTACCAGCTGTCCCTTGAGAAGTCCCATCTCCATGTGATTTTCAATTCTTCAAGGGACCCACCTAGAATATTTTAAGAAATTAAGTGACCTGTTACAATTTGGATTGCCCTGCTTTGGCTGCTTACTATCCGTACGTTTATAATGTAATTACGGCCCCCACCCGATATTCCAGTGAAATAGTAATTTTTAAAAAATGTTTAATTAAAAATAAATAGAAGTTTTGAAATTTACATGTAATATTATTTTATAAAAAATTGTGTAATTAATAAGAAGAGGAAGAAAAATGAATCATAATTTACCGAAGGTCAAACGAGGGCTACGTGAATCCTTCTTCAGGCGTAGTATAATAAATAATCGACAGAATTAATTTTGGAGTAGAGAAAGAAGTTAGATGCTGAGTAACATCGTTAATTTTTGTAAAATTACGATAGATGATTCACTTGTCTAGAAGTTAAGAAGATTTCGTTATTATTTGTTCATCCGATAAATTTTTTCTACACAAAATATGTCGCAAAGTTTTTAATGATGGAATATAACAAAACTTTCCGAAGAAAGAGGACATTATAACTAACAAGTTCCATTGGAGATCTTTTTAGGTTTTCTTGTGCGTTTTGTGGATAGGTTGAACCGTTGAAGGACAAAAAATCAAAAAGTTTTTGAAGGACATTTCAATTAGGCCCATTGCCACCACTAGGTTGAAGGACAAAAAATCAAAAAAAATTTGAAGGACATTTCAATTATATCTAAATGGGGCCTAAATAATTTTATCTTATGGATAAAATCAAAGTATATTGTTTGCTCTAAGGGAAATTCGATATTTGAAAAATTGGAGAGCTAATCAAGAGACCAAAGAAAATGGATGTCAAGTTGAACATGCATCCATCTTAACGGCTCAGACATGGAGTATATTCAAATGCTTATTATTCAAAAGGGATAAGGTTGGAGAAATGTAATCCCTGTTTGACTGCCACTTTTACATAATTTTGTTCTCGTACTCATTTTCAATCATACATTTTCACAATAAAATATTTTTGGTGTAAACTCAAATATTTTTTTTACTTTTCAATCACACATTTTTCAAAAATTTACTATTCAAAAACTCATTCTTCCTTAAAAAATGATTGTCAAATAGGGTGTAACGATATTAACATAATTAATAGAGATCATATAATTTTGTCAAAAAATAAAATAAAACAGAGGTAAAATATTTAAAGAATAAAGGTTAAATTTACTCAAATTATTATATCACTTGGAACTTAGCCCAGCAAAAGATGGTCGGAAAAAATAATAATAATAATTCAAAAAAACTTTAGAATAAATGTATTTTTATCCAAATATATTTTATTGAGGTTGTATCTGTTAAGATATGAGGTTTCATCTTAAAAATGTCAATCTTATTAAGAGAAGTAATCAAAACTTTTATAAGTTGGTCTATATTTTCATTTTTATTCGATGTGAGATTTTATCCTTTAACATGTCCCCGAAAAATGGTGGCTCTTTGAGTAAACCAATCTTAAAATTCGTGTATTCATTTTTTAAGTCTTAATCGAATCGAATTGTTCGTTTGAATTTAATGAGCTCGATGCCATGCTAAAACTTGAGGTTTCATCTTAAAATGTTAACTTTATTAAGAGGAGTAATCCAAACCCTTATAAGTTAGTCTATATTTTCATGTTTATTTAATGTGGGATTTTATCATTTAACATGCTCCTGAAAAATAATGACTCTTTTGAGCAAATCAATCTTGAAATCCGCATATTAGTTTTTTTAGTCTTAATCGAATCGAATTGTTCATTTAAGCTTAATAAGCTCTGATATTATGTTAAGACTTGATGTTCCATTTTAAAATGTCAATCTTATTAAGAGGAGTTGCACAAACTCGTATATGTTGGTCTATGTTTTCATCTTTATTCGATGTGAGATTTTATCCCTTAATAGTATATTTATTAGATGCTAAGATCAACACTTGAAATTAAAAATAATTGAACAACGAGTTTACTCTGTATATTATTTATGATACATATGAACGGTCCTAATGCTATATAATTATATATTAAAAACAATCATACTAGACTTGAACTTATGTAGAAGACAATTGTTTTACAAAAGTTTAATGTATATTAGGATTACGATAAAAATTGTCTATGCACAAAACTTTACCTCTAACATTAAGCAGTAATGACCTATTTTTCTTTTTTTGGAAAGATATCATCTTTGAAACTCAAAATATGCACCTAAAAAATAAAATCTAGTACAAAAATGTGAAATATCTCCCCTATGAAGAAGAAAGTAGATTAATAATATCTAATTGCATTTGGTGTTTATTTCTAGCACACATAAGTAAGTAAAGAGGGGAGAAACTGAATTTGTTTTTGGTGTTTAACTTCGACTAAATTTTACTACTGAAATTATTAGTAGGGGCATGTGAATATCCAAAGAGATAGTTTTTTAGTGATGCAATTGATACATTCGAGTGCATAAAAATAGACATAATTTAAGAAGACAAGTGCGTTAAATTTTGTATGTAACATTTGATATACAATATAGTTTTCTTTTTTCGACTCTGTTAAGTTTATCTAATACTTCAAATCACTTGCGAAGGATGATTGATCCACTTGCTTGAAGCACTAGCACGCGATGATATCAAGAATTCACTTTTTGTTGCAAGATTGCTTCTTAATATGGCAGACCAACCTATCCATTCATTCGGTAGCATAAAAATATAACTGCTATTCTTTTTAAGTTTAGGTGACCACCAAATTTCTTTTTGAGTAAGGCTGCAGTTATTTACAAATTGGTATACAACGGAACGAAAGAAAGAAAGAAAGAAAGAATTTGGAAGAGAGAGAGGAGAAAGAAATCAGTTAAATTTTAATATAATGTCATATCATCAATTTGTACACCAATTTGTAAGTAATTATATACAAATAGTATTATTCATTTTTTTTAATTATATACAAATAACATTATTCATTTTTTTTAAATCTCCCAAATTGATATTTTGACCAATCGTTTTCTCCTTCAAAAAATGGCAAAACCAAAACCAAAGAAATAAAAGATATGATGCACTTATCACCCGTCATTGTCATTACAAGTATGTATATTTTTCGAGTTTTTGTTTGCAATCCAGTTAGGTTTAGAAAGGGACAATTGATCTGATTAAAAGATATCATGACCATGTTACACGCTCTACACACACATACACACACACACATATCAATTAATTTGGTATTGTATTACTTAAGTATTGACAAATAAACCATTGGACTAAACTAATATTAAGGTTTGTGATTCCATCTTAAAATGTCAATATTATTAAGATGATTAACCAAGACCTTTATACTATTATTTTATTTTATTGCGATGCGACGCGATGCGATATTTACCCTTAACACCCTAATGGCATTGTATTTTATGTCTCTAGATTAGGGATGGCAGTGGGGCGGAGACAATCTCCCACCCCGNATATTATTAAGATGATTAACCAAGACCTTTATACTATTATTTTATTTTATTGCGATGCGACGCGATGCGATATTTACCCTTAACACCCTAATGGCATTGTATTTTATGTCTCTAGATTAGGGATGGCAGTGGGGCGGAGACAATCTCCCACCCCGTCCCGTGCCCCGCCCCACATTAGGCGGGGCGGGGCGGGGCGCGGGGCGGGGGCGGGGCGAAGATTTGCCCCGTTTACCGCCCCGTTTATTTTTTTTTTATTTTTTTGTATTATTTTTTTGTATTTTTTGTAATTATTTTTAATTTTTAAATTTTTTTTCTTTTGCACGGGGCGGGGAGGGGATGGTTCGGGGCGGGGCATCCCCTCCCCGCCTCGCCCCGCAACCCTTGGCGGGGCGACGCCCCATGCCCCACCCCGCCCCGCCACCCCGTCGGGGCGGGTTTTTTTTGCCCCATTCGGGGCGGGGCGGGGCGGGACGGGGTAAATTGACATCCCTACTCTAGATTGAGCTATCTTGATTCTTATTTATGGCTGGAAATTATGCACAGGTATCCATAGGTTACAAGAAGTACTCTCGCGATATGTATGATAAGCTAAAAGAATTGTTTGAGAGTTGTTTATAATCAATTTAAATCATAACTGAAAAGAAATGTATGATGGATAAGTGGATATCACTTTTGAATTCTACAAAATATGCGAATAAAAAGTAATTTGACTAATTATAAACGGATTATAAACAGGAAGCAAACAAGGGATTTTACATAAGAAATTAGAAATTAAAAGCTATTATAGTTTTAAGTCTTGTCGTATATTGTAAGCTTTCGGAAGGAAATCAATTTAGAAATATTTTGTAAATTTAGTTAAAGTCAAATATTAATTTTAAAAAAATTCATAATTACTACTCTTTAACCCTTGTTTGATGGCCATTATTTCAAAAAAATGAAAATGAAGTTTTAAATAGTGATTTTTTGAAAAATACGTGGTTAAAAATTAGGGAAAGTTTTAAGTTTACTTATAAAAAAAATTATTAGGTAAATATGTGGTAGAAAATAAGTATGAGAATTAAAGAATTTTATTTTAAAGGAAGACAAATATGGGCTTATTATTTACACATTTAGGGAAACCTACTATTTTTTCTCTTAGCGTTCATCTTTATAAATCATTTACAATATTCATGGAAAGAAAATTGAAATTTAATTGAAGTCTAAAAGTAAACATCAAATAATCTGATTTTTCATCTATGGTTGCATTAATAATTAATACAAAGGCACTGCTATTGGAGGAGGCTTAACCGGCTTCTTGACCTCAACAGCGATTAAGCGTCCATCGCCGCCGAAGGCGCGACATGGCATTGCTATGAACTTCGGAACATCATCCCCAGCCATAATAACTGGGAAGCTCTGGTTCTTATCTTGCTTCAAATTCTGGAAAAGAAAAAGTAGAAAAGAATACAAGAATTTATTATGTATCTTATTGAAAACCAATTCCACTAAAAATTGCTCTGTGGGACCAAATTGCTCAAAGAAGTTAGAACATTGAAATTACTTCAAAATAAGTAATTCACTTATATTCAATTTTGATCAATAAAAGAATTATAAGCTTTAAAACGAACCATGCGGAGGACTTTCATTTTGGAGGGGCCTTGATCATCATCTGCCTCTAGGTCATCGTTGGAGCGGCGGAGGGAGCGGAGCTTGTCCCAATGGTACAGGCAGGAAAATACGCCGCTAAGACTGAAGATCACCACCAAAAGGAGGGCTGTACCCAAAGGAAAGCCTAGAGACGGTCGAGATCCCCCGCCGTGACTCGCCGGCGGAGCATGATATGGACTCTCCATCACTTCTTGTACTACCCTTTAATCCCACTCCCCACATCGAGGGTGCAATGAAGCACAAAACTTGTTTTCTTTTACGCAAAAGAAAAATAAAATAGGTTTATGCTGTAAGGCAATGGGAGGAGCCTGGGTGGCGAGCATTTATAAATTTGAAGCAATGGGTGGGTGCGTGTAAAGGTACATTTGGCGTCCTGGAAATAGTACGGAAGGAGGATGGACTACGCACGCACGCCACCACCACTCCCTACGCTTTAAGCTTTGCTTTGTTGCAGTTGAGTGGGAGCGGGTGGCCCATGGAGAAGTATTTAAATGTTTAGGGTTAGTGGGGGGCATGTTTAGTGAGGAATTAGCCAAGGAAGGAAAGGATGATTGTGAAAAGTTGGAAGCTTTTTGTTTGGTACTTAATACTTGTTTGGTATTCGATTTTTACTTTTACTTCTATTTCTTATAGAATGTCAGATTTCTCTAAAATTTCATCTGACAAGATCAATTACTTTTAAAAAATTATTCAAACATATTCAAAAATACCTTTTTAATCTTAAAATTAATTTTAAACTTTTCAAAAATCTTGAGAAAAAGGCCTAAAAATAATTTTTATCAATGGATATTGAAATTGGTTGATAATCTAAAGATTAAGGACTTAAAAAAAAACGGTGGAGTATTATTGTGGATGGAATATTACTATAGTCGTTAGTAAAGAAATCCTTGTTATAGCATATTTTGCGTTGTATGTTAATTAACGGACACACGCGCATTAATTAATTTCATCATTAAAAATAAATTTAAATTTCATAAATGAAAATAATAATGTTTCTACCAAATGAGAACGCTTAATATATGGTACTAAATGATTTGGAAAAAAAAAATTAAATGTTAAATAAAATTAGATGATTCATAATTTATAATTAATAATATCAATACTATAAATCTATGATGTTTTTAAAGAAAAAAAAATGAGAATGCCAATTTTATACAATTTGCTCTAATACAATTTTATTTATGTGACAGTTGAATTAGTGTCACATTTTCTCATGAATTAAAATGTATCACAATTTCATAAAAAATGTTACGATGAATCCACTACTTCATTGTCCAATAAAATGCATTCCCCTTTTTTATTTATTGGACAATAAAGTAGTGAAATTCACTATCGTCTTAATTGATACCAAGTATTTAAAAGCTTAGAAAAATTGAATCACTCATTTCAAGGTAGAAACTCCGCATGCTTTTAAGGTAGTATTTGTTCAAATTTTCGATAGAATTAATAAAAGAATAATATTGTACAACACTATTGGTGCTATAATAAATTAATAATAGTGCAAATGACACTAGTGATAGATTCAATAAAAGGTATAATTAAGTATTTTATTTAGACCTTGTTTGTCACCCATTATTATGTTGAAAATAGAGTAATGAATAGTATTTTTTGAAAAATGTGTGGTTAAAATTTAAAGTAACTTTATTGGTTTGTGTGTAGAATATTTTATTGGATGAATGTGTGGTGGATAATCTTACTGTAGCAAACAA
>CAIGRN010006303.1:0-14032 GCA_903798345.1 Fraxinus anomala | reverse complement strand
TCCATTAATCAATTAATTCCAACAAGCCTTGTGCACAAAACTTATAAGTTCTCGAGCTTCAGCATTTTCATTTTTCCCGCTCGTGAAAACAAATACATTCTTCAGCCGACTTTTTAAGGTAGAGATCTTGGCCTTCATCCAATGCAAATGAAAATCATCAAGGGCTCATCTTAAATTAGACAAGAGATCAAGCATGTAGTCACAACAAAGAGAGAGACTCGAAAAGATAAAGATCCATTTGCTTGTATTCTCATCGAGTTTTTCGACTTTTATTTCATCAAATTCCAATGGAATGTTTAAACCTTCAATGGTTTGTGTTGCATTTTTCTTGTACTTCTTCACTTGGCTAATAACTTCAGCCAATAACATGGATTTATCCATCTACCAAACGACAATTGGAAGAAATATTAACCTTAAAAGTTACTTTCTAGAAAAGTAATTTTCGTTGGTAAAGAGAACAACTTTGACGTATGTTTGATAAAATATGTACCTTATTGATTAATCATGATGCGTTTTCATTGCTTGGTAAAAGACTACGAAGTCAAATGAGCATTAATCTGCTCTCTCCTCCTCCTATCTGATTTGAACCCACTTAGCAATTGGAGTTACGAAATTCACGTCAAATTAGATCAAATCCAAGAAACCCACGTTTGAAAAAATCGAAATCCACATAGTTAGAATAGTTTGAGTGTTATAAATGTGGTCCCAATAAAACATTTTCTCCCTCCAAAAACTCACGCCACGTTGGATTTTTCAAACCTTGTTTTTCAACTTGGATTTAAATCTGTGTAAGTAGCTCTAGTGTAAATTATAAGTCCTCTTATCTAACCATTGTGTCCATTTAATTTTTAAAATTTTAAATATTAATTTTTTAAATTTATTGGGGGTGGGTTGGAATGGATTGGGTTTTAATTCATAATCCATCCCATTCAAAGAGAGGCACATCCCTGTCCCAATAGAAGAGGGCCAATGCGGGCAGGTTATATTGCCATCGATAAGATGATGGTTTTGAATTCTGTTTTATGTATAGAATTCGCCGCACCATTTTTAGCTTCCATTCATGCCTCCGTTTATGGTCAGTGATTTTCCTTTTCCAATAGCGAGGGTGAGATTGAACAGAACTCGATAGTATTAAAGAGGGAAAATAAGTTAAAAAATCCTCTAATATAATTCTATGATTGTATTATTTTCTACTGATTTGAGATAATTTCATCAAAGCAGGGATTTAAAGGAAGAAGCACACACCAAACAGAAGAACATCAGATCGAGAAGTTATAAATCCATGAAGTACTTGATTTCATGGATCTTGGAAAATAAAGATAGATTGGAAGCATGCCAGTGAAGCTACTTTTAAGCATGCTATGATTCTTAAAAGTAGCTTTGAAGCTTACTGGCCAGCAGCAAATGCCTCGACTGGGAAAGTTTTTGTGATTCCTGCGAGGCTCTTGAAGTGAATTTTTCCAGTGGATTGATTATCGAGTGTTATTTCACTCACTGGTGGCCATAGCATAAGCTCCTTAGCTTTAACTCCTTTGAGTTTCTTGATCCGCTGCTTCTCGACGAACCCAGTAATTTCTGTGCTATAACTCACAAGCTTGCTAATCATCTTGAAATTGTGTTCAACTTTTTTGGTTTGCTGAATCCACATGTATCCAGTGCTCGTCACAAAACCTACTTCTATAACATCAGCCAATGGGAGAAGCCCTAATGGGAGTTCAAACTCTTCAAGAATGGAAATGGCCATTTTTAACCCTTCTTCATGTCCCTTTTTCACAATTCCTCCTTCCTTTTCTGCCATTGTTAATGGTTTTTTCTCTTTTTGTTTCTTTTTTCTACAATGAGATATTGGTGAATTTCCAGGTTTAAGGCTTCTTGAAATATATAGTAAGCATGCTCTCGCAAGAAACAAATTGAATGGAGAATCCAAAGACAGGTACTTTGTATTGTCCACCAAAAGTATGAGTTTCAACTTCAATATTGGCTCATATTCGTGCAACTATTTTAATCCGTCCAAATTGATGCCGCATAGTCCAATTGTAACAATGTGTTGGTAAGCACATGGTATTGCTATAATGGTAATAGTTTAGTAAGACACTAAGGTGTGTTTGTCATCCTTTAAAAATTAGATTATTTATTACAGTATCATTTTTCCACCACACATTCACACAATAAAATATTCTACATACAAACTAATAAAGTTTCTTTAAATTTTAATCACACATTCTCTAAAAAATACTATTCAAAACTCAATTCTTTCTCTCATAATGAGAGAAACAGGGCTAAATCTACAATATATAGAAACGATCAAACATATAATCTATATTTGATACTCAGTATTAGATTACACTTAACATACTTAACACGTTAAGAACATCTAAAGCGATATTACCTCAATTTTCCGCGCCTAAAATGTACTTAGTCCCTCAGCATAGTCATTTAGTTAGCCGAGGTTATGTTTGTTAAACGAAATCGCTCTATCAGATAAGAACGGTCGTGCAATACCACCCTTTAAAAAATAAAAAATAAAAAAAACCCTCTAAGTGATGCATCATTAGTACAGAAGATTAGACGAATAAGATGCAAACTAAAACTAATATACGTACACGGCTCCTGCACTAATACGATGTCAATAGAAGTTTCTTTTTGATTGATTCTTTAATATCAACCAATTCAAACCTCCACTTAGTTTCTTCCGAGCTTCATCCGATCATAAATAAAATCCATAAACATTAACATTTCACCACAAAGAACTCATTTTTCCTTTGGCTCCATTGGATGATTCTCATAAATTAATAATTAATATTCTTGGATTATATTTAAGTTCTCTTTATATAGAAAGTAACAAAATTTTAAATAGAACGCCTTTAAAATATTGAAGGTGTAAAGACAAAAGAGAATGTTTAATTTATAAGGAAAACCAAACAATTTTATTCTACAGTTACAGAGTTACAAACTAGCAGCAATATATGTAGAATATTCTTGTCGTTTCTCTTGTTGCTTTATGGTGTCTGCAACATGAGCAACCACTCCTGCTCCAGAATTATGAAACCACTCATTTTTCACCTGAGATTTGAAAATAAGAACATATGAGAAGCCAGAATCAGAAGCAAATAGCCAAATATTGTTAAGTTACTTATTTTGAGAGTAAATAAGAATTTACTTTCAAAATAAATTATTAATTGAAAGTAAGAAAAAAGTAACATCTCAAACATGTTTGAAAAAAAATGCTGCAATCTTACATGAATATTATTGTGGGCAAAAAAGGGCCAAAATGCAGTGTGAAAACTGACATCAACTTTTTTCCATCCCAATTGTTGTAAACCAAATATCATTTCCTCTGTCATGAATACAATAACTGTCATTTCCCTTGATGGCTGTGAAATAAGTACTATTACGGAGTTGGACACTTCAGCAGATATGGAATAGATACCTTCCATAATTTCATGATATTCCTCTGTTTTCTGAGGGCTCGGTTCCTTTTGAGCAGCCTCTTTCGCTTTGGCTGCTTCCGGAGGGAAACTAGGACCCTTGGATAGAACTGGAGGATAATATTCCACATCGACGATGTGTTTGTAGCCATCCAATGACCGTCGAGGAGGCTGCCAATTTCAATATCAGAAATCTTATAAGAGTGATGGAATACAAAGTGCATGTTTGCTATGCATTACTAGATAGGTGTGGACAATATTACACAGCATTTTAGCTTCTTTATCTTATATTATGTCCAGTGCTATTCAATCCTCCTTATGAAAAATGGCTAAAGAGTTCAGAAATGGATTAATTGGAATAGTTCCATGATTTAATCTCAGAAGCTGTGCATGTAGGTTTAACATTTTCCCCCCGAAAAACTACGGTAGCCTAATGATCTTAAATGTTTGAATTTCACAAAAACAAAGAAACAGAGTAGATAAGAAAGAACCCACAAGCTACTAATAATCCTATTCAATTTTTTAGACAAAGTTGTTCGATCAATTTTTCCTCAAAAGTATGACCAATAAGTGCATGCGAAAAGTACAGCAATGGGAAGTCTTTGCTTTATCAACAAGGATACAACACATACTTTCATCCAAAAAAGTAAAAGCACAATTGAACAAGATAAGATTCCATGCTCATTTAGACACAATGTTCGTGCGTGTTTAGAGAGGAATATACATATTAGTAAAACACAGCATCAGATTTAGCTATATGCTAAGAGAGTTTTGATACCCTTTTTGAGGTAAAAATGGCGAGCAACTTATTGAGTCGCTGACTAGCAGTGACTATAGCATTTGGTGTCCATCTCCAAGAAGAAAAAGGTGTTTCATCAATATTTGAACTAGTGTTACAGGATTGAGTCACTGGATCATGGAAAAATTTATCTACTTGGGTAGCATTTCCAAACAAAATAGTACAGACTCAAACTCATTTATCAATATTTTAAGCATATAAGAATCCAATAAATGTTCCACATACCATACATAGGATACAGTAAGGTCTCCTCTTTCAGATTCTTTTAGAAAGGACAATGAAATTTCTGAACTCAAATCACTGGTTTCAAAGTCTGGTTTCGTATGATAACTAATATTCAACTTCAATGACTTGATTAGTTCAATAATCAACTTCACTTCCCATACCAAAACTGCACTTGTTCAAAAATAGGCCAAAAATAAAGGTTCCACCAAGAATCAAACTCAGGCTATTGGACTTAAAGAGTCCAATGTCATAACCACTAGACCATGGGACCATTTTTCAAGATGCACTTGGCAATTAATGTTCTTAATTGCAAGATTGTGTATTTCTTTATTTTCTCTCCTCACCAAACTAATATATTTATCCAAGCAAGAATAAGAGGACAAACTAGGATGAAATATATAAATTCAATAACAAACTAGGACGCTAAAAAATTAAAGAAACTTGATCCTTATCAATTACAAGAAGTTAAATTTGGACATGGAACCATTTGAGAAGAGGAGGTACCTATGATAACTCTTATTAAGTACAATGACTTGTTTAGATTAGGAATCAAATTCAATTTCCTTGCTAAAACTGCACTTTGTATCCAAAATAGGCAAAAATGTAAAGGTTCCACTAAGAATCGAACTCGGGCTATTGGAAAGTCCAACGTCATATCGACTAGACCATGGAACCATTTTTAAGATGCGCTAGGCAATTAATGTTCTTAATGACAATGTTGTGTAGTTTAGTATTATTTTCTCCTCTTTGCCAAACCATTATATTTATCCCAAATGGTCAAAAATAAGACTTCCCGATCTTTTACTCGGATAAAAAATATAAATTCATCAACAACTAAGCCTCATCCGAAATAAATTTTGGGGGGCTATGCAAATCCTTCTTAGTTTTACTGGGAAATTTAGAGCAGCTATATCATTATTACTTACAACATCATGTTAATTTTTTACCATGGGACCATTTGTTAAGAGGAGGTACCTATAATAACTGCTATTTAAGTTCAATGACTTGATCAAATTAAGCCCCTGTTTGACCCCCATTTTTTGGGGAAAATGTGTGTTGGAATAATTATTTTTTGGAGAATATATAGATAAAAATAAGGAAAAGTTTTAGGTTTAAGTATAAAATTATTTAATAGGAGAATGTGTCATTGAAAATGAGTTTTTGAAAAAAAATGAGCCCAAATAGGGGCTAAGTATAAAATTCACTTACCATCCTAAAACTGCACTCGTTATCCAAAGTAGGCAAAAAATAAGGTCCCACCAAGAATCGAACTCGGGCTATTGGTCAGGGTCCAACGACATAATCACTAGACCATAGAACTATTTTTCAAGATGTGCTTGGCAATTAATGTTCTTTATCGCAAGATTGTTGTTAAATGTTCCCAATAAATTTAATGTCGGCTAAAAATAAACCTTCCATCTTTGTCATGGCTAAAACTCATATCTACAGTTGTAGACATATAGGGCTTGTTTGAGCCTCTCTTTTTTTTCAAAAAAATACATTTTGTAATACTGTGATAATGGAGAATGCGTGATTAAAAAATAAGAAATTTTTTTGAGTTTACACGTAATATTATTTTATTGAAGAATGCGTGATTGAAATAGGGTCAAATCACTGTTCAAGAATACATTTTGATTGAAAAAATGGGGCTCAAACGAGGGCATAAAGTTATTGTGGGTAAAAGATTCAACATAATTTAATTACCTTGACAAGTTCTATCTCCCTTCTCACGGAGGATGTCCGCCAACCAACCATATCTGGATTGTGTCAAGACTTTCAAAAATTAATGGGACAATAAGAACAATTTAATAGTAATTAAACCGACGAGTTTCGATGCTAATTAGCGACCGATACTAAACATGCTATACAAATTACATGACGTGTTTCACTGCCAATTCAATAAGACTTATGTAGGGATACGATCATAAGAGACATTTGCATAAAGAAACCGACATCTGAAAGCGCCGAGTGCGGATCTACAAAACAGAAGTATTAGTAAGCTTACAGTCGCCATACAAAAAACATTAAAAGGCCAATTCTACTCACATAAAATTTCCATCTTCACAATCTGTCGTCATTCGTAATAAGAGAGGCGGTTTGTTAGGTTTACCATCAGTGAGGAAGAGTTGACTGCCAGTTTGGCCAATAACAACGGGGGCAATTGGTGCAGCAAGCTTCTCTAAGATAGGCACACCCAGAAGAAATGGAAGCTGAATCATACGAAAGAATTAACTGTCCCGAGGTCAAGTTCCAAACCACTAATATTGATGATTAAGTTTTCATAAAAGCTTAAAATCCATGGGAAAATCATGTAAATTTTGCTAAAGATGAATTTGATGGCAAACTGGAGAAGATGCTGCCCCTCGACCATAATGATAAAAAAACAATGTTTCATCAGCTTGAAGAACCAGGGCAGAGAGAGAGAGAGAGAGAGAGAATAAAAAAGCTCATAAGAGGAACACATAGCAAGGGCATTGGATCAAATCTAAATGAAATTTGACAATTCTAATCTATCAGAGAAAACTTCAAGTTTGACTAATTGTATCTCCGTTACTTCAGGAGAAACTCTTATTTTCTTTTTTCTATAAGCATGTACAAAGTACACAAAAAGGGTGAAAAAAGCATTCATTTAACTCCATGAAATGTACATAGATGAAATACGAGTTAATATTGCCATCAAGTAACAAAAAAGTTCCCTTGACAACGTACCTGCTTCTTTCCTCTCACTCCAAGATGAGGTGTCGCCAAGGTAATAAAATTAATTGGTTCCAACCCAGCAATCAAACCTTTACTTGAAGAGAACAAAGTTTTTAAGTTTGTATCAGTGGAGCTGGCCATCTCATCAGACATATAAGAGATGTTGGGAACATACAAAACAGCAATTGCATATCTTGCAAATAATCCACCAAGAGAATGAGCCAAGAAAGATATCCTTTTAAGGCTTTCTGTTCTTTTCACGACCTGCGTGACCTGTTTATAGCAAAACTTGTGTATCAAGAAAATTTAAAAAATGTTTTACAATATCATCCTTGTAGAACGTGAATTTAGAAAAGGTCAAGCATTGACAGAAGGATCAGACTGATGGTCTTCTTAATCAAAACCAGAATACATATTTCATAAGCCAGGTTACGCCGTCATAAAATAAAAAATGAACATAAAAGCCATCTAAAACTCACTTCATCTGCTAGTCGTTTACCAGCTCCTTCAATTCCAGTAAAGGTTTTAGTGTACATATTAGACGAACTTGCTGCACACGATAGGCAAGTTACTATTAGACCTGAATAGACATCCAGAACTCAACGAACATCAAAGCAGTGTATTTGTATTTTAAATCGAATCTAGTATGGTACGTTCAAAATATCTATACAGAAAAGACAGAAAGAAAAGTGCAAGGCAGTATCAAAATCTTATATGTCCATCAGATACCATGTTTCGTGAAATTCAATATAGGTGCCTTTTTCTGCCATTTCCTTTTTGCAAGACAAGTAATATATGTTTTTAAAGACAGCCACTTGATTGCAAGCCAAGCCTACNCAGCCACTTGATTGCAAGCCAAGCCTACGCCTGCAAACTTCATAAAAAATATGCACCTAAACAGTCACCATATTGCCTCACAATATGCATATACTTTCTCGAAACATCGAACTCTAATACAATATTACTCCGTCATTGTCCTTCATAACCATATAACTCCAAAATAGTCCACATCCCACTGAATGTCCAGTACGGTATATGATACGGTATCAAAATAGGGACATTCAGTGAGACAGGAAGTACGCCTCTCTCCCAGGCAAACATCACAAGAATATCAAAGATCAAACAGTCGAGAGAATTTCTGTGAAAAATCCTTCGTCCCTTTTCTATTCTCTTCGCATTATATATATAGTACAATCAATTTCCACTTGATTGCAAGCCAAGCCTACACCTGCAAACTTCATAAAAAGTATGCACCTAAACAGTCACCATATTGCCTCACAATATGCATATACTTTCTCGAAACATCGAACTCTAATACAATACTACTCCGTCATTGTCCTTCATAACCATATAACTCCAAAATAGTCCACATCCCACTGAATGTCCAGTACAGTATATGATACGGTATCAAAATAGGGACATTCAGTGAGACAGGAAGTACGCCTCTCTCCCAGGCAAACATCACAAGAATACAAGTAGCAACACATTGCAAATGAGGTACATTTTTTTTTTTGTTTTTAGCCTTTTCTTTTTGCTACAGAATAAAGTTTCAGCATTCTTGAAATGCCCAAATGGGAAAGTGGAAACACATACATTACCCTATGGCCTCACCTTTGCATCTACATGTATTTTGGGCCAATCCAGGTTTAAGTACATAAATTCGTACTTTGGACAATCCCCGCAGTTTTGTGAGGCCTTCTCATGAACCTATTCTCTTCCTATTTGCTCATGTTAGTTTCAGATAGAGTTGGTGCTGTTTGTCAATTTTATATCCATTCCATCTTAACCAATTCATTTTTACTCCTTGACAAAACAAAGAATAAGCAATTAATTTTTGTCAAGCAGAGAAATAATAATGGATCTTGTGCTAGTATAGTGAAAAGAAAATTTTCAAACTTGCAGACAACATACCGTAGATCAAAAACTTTTTCTCTAATCGCCTCTTTAATTCCGCTTCAAAATATGTCCAGTCACTTGGGCTGCAATACTTTGATAGTTTTAGTCAAAGTCAATGATTAAAACATACAAAAATACATAAATTTTCATTGTAAATGTTTTTAGCGTGTTTATTGATGATATAGTAGTGCACATTTGGCTAAGCTTAAAAATTCACAAGCAGTTCACTTTTCAAGTAGGTCCTTCATTTTGAAAGCAACCCCAACAAAATGAGTAACTTTTTCGTCTAACTAAGAAAAAAGTAGAATAGCCAAACATGTTTAGAAACTGAAAAACTGTTGTTAAAAATAGGAAACAGGTTCTAGCCTCATTTAAAACTCATTCTTGACGCTATATGACATTCATTAAATAACACTGGGAGAAGTACATCCAATCAACCGATATCATTCTAGAATATTTTTGCCATTTTGATAACTGTTTAAAACATTTTTTGTTGTTTGTTAATAGGTAACTTCTTCGACCAAAACTAAACCAACTCAAGAAGAAAACAATAACAAAGACAAATAAAGCTAAAGTCAAAACCTTAAAAATGAAGTGGAAGGTACGGACATGCATGTGTTGTCTCATGTCACATATTTTCTATTTTCTACTTCTTATGTGCTTTCTACAATACCTTTCTCATTGAAAACCACCACTATTGTACACACTAAATTGGAAGCTCTATCTTTTATACATTTTCCAGATGGTGTCGAGCAGATCATCTCTCGTGGATGTGGCAAAGATTCTTATTTGCTTCTTCTTATACAAGAATATGCATACCTCGCCAAGATGCCGTGAACAAGAACAAGAAGATGGTCAGGTTCATTGTCCACTTTAACAATGTCCCTTGGTGATGCAAGATATCCTTGAGTTGTACTCATGGCTAGAGCTTTGAGGTTTTAAGGCTTCAAGATATTGTTTCTGCCTGCGACGATCGTGTAACACTTTCACAGTAAAGAATAAAAGAAGTTCAAATGTGCTTTAGATTACTAAGGATACACACCCTGATGCAGATATATTAGACTTGGACCTTTCCGAGTATATAGCATACATTCATTTTGGTAACCAAATTATAAATCTAGTCAAGAGAGGCACTCCATTTTAAGCCAAAGAAGGCACTCTCATGAAAGATATCATGATATACAAGTAGGATAGAGCATGTGCTACTTGCACGAGAAAACTTAGAAAATACTGGTGGAGGCACTTGAGTCACTGCATAAGAAGGAGAATACCAGAATGGAACATACAAATCAGGAATGCAAGTCACACTTAAGTATAAGCTCTTGGCTGCTGGAACTAGTTTACTTATTCCCTTCAGTATAGTTTTATTCAATATAGAATACCGTCCCAAATGTTAATGTTCTCCATTAGAAGTCATTTTAAAACAAGGATGAATTACTGATCTCCATTAAAGACATTTCATCTGGGAATGGACAGGTGCCACGAGCAGTTAAACTTACAAAAACCAAATGCCCTAAAAGTAATTCTATTTTGTGATACAAATAATAATAATTAGGTAAACTTTGTCCCAAATTCAATTAAAGAACTAAAGTCGAACATTAAAATACTTGTGGTTGGAGAAGAAAGAGGCCATGATCATTGAATTACAGTTGTCAATTTGAAAATAACAGATAATCTTCACAATTTTCTTGTTTTTCTCTCTTAAGAGCTAATAACAAGATAAAAGCTTTACAAAATGACGTCCTTCAACAAGTCATGATTTTTTTTAACATATTAACAAAAATCAATTCTAACAAAGGAACAGGTAGGTATAAAAAAATTGATGATTGTCTCCAACAAAATCAAATTACAAGAGAAAGAACAAGAATTTACCTGAAATACTGACAAAACTCCAGTTCTGCCGACTGCCGTCGGGCGCAGATTGAACGAAGCCGAATTAGAACACGAACAACGCGGCGTAGGCGAACACAAACCAGAAGAAGACGGCGATTCAAATTCTCTTTCCTTCGGCTAAGAATTCGAGGCAAATAATGGAGCAAAGACGCCATTTGTACAAGGGCACACGCAATCCTTTATATAGTAGTACGTGATAATTACGCAGCAGATACTAGATAGAGAAAAAGCCAATCTTTTCGGTCAATTGTTTGAAATGGTTACGTCTGTATCTTCCCCCATTCTTGATTTTATCCTCTGTTGAATGCAGTATACGATACTCCCTGCCCACTCTCCGCCATGGAGGAAGCATTATTTATTTTTTGACGCACATGAAAACGTGTGAGAGTTTTTTTGATAGCAATTAAAATTTAATTAAAATTAAAAATATAGACTTTTTTTTTACTTTCACTGGTCTAATAAAAATTAAAAATAACGATTAATTTTTTAATTTTAATTCGATTTTAATCTTTCTCAAACAAGCTCTGAATACTATTTACAGCCGTTTCCATTAAAATTAAAATGTCAAAATCGAAGTTAACAATTAATTTTAATCATATATTTTATATAATCTATAAATTTTGACTCCAATATTTCATCAATATTTATCAAAATTAAATTTTAATTTCTATCAAACAAGAAATTTTTGAACTAAAATGGAAAAGAAACATGAAAATATCATTTCCAAATGGATCAGGATTCCAGTGCAGTAATTATATAAATACCCATAAAATTGGGGACGATTAATTCCAGTGCAGTAATAATATAAATACCCATAAAATTGGGGACGATTAGAAAAATCATGCTAAAAGTTATTTTGAAGTAAAAATATGATCATTTTTGTCCATGCATAATGTTCAAGATCAATCAATACTATTGTAACTCTGACATTGACCCAATAAATTATTCTAAATTTTTTAAGGACAAGTTTAGATGCATTGTTATTTTAATTTTTACAGGTAAAATTTTAATTATTTTGATAATAAATTAAATAAATAACTTATTTTATAACTTTTGTTGTAGCGAGATTACTTATTTACAACTATAATTTATTAAATTTTTTTACTGTTTGTAAAAAAAAAAGTGACAAAAAAATTATATAAATTCAAAACAAGTGACAAAAAACAAAAAAAGTGATAAACAATTAAAAGAGTTGATAGAAATTTAATAAATATGACAAACACTCAAAAAAGTAACAGAAATTCAAAAAAAGTGAAATACACTAAAAAAAGTGACACAAATTTAATAAAAGTGACAGAAAAAAAAGGTGACAAACAATAAAAAAAAGATAGAAATTAGAAAAAAAAATACTCAAAAAAGTAAAAAAGTGATACAGATTCAAAATAATTGACAAAAAAAAGTGACAAACACTAAAAAAGTGATAAACGCTAAAAATAGGAAAAAAAGTGACAAATAAAAAAAAAGACAGAAATTCAAAAAAAAAAAAAAGTGACATATCATATCACTTTAAAGGAAAAAAAACTTTGACTTATTTAAGAGCTATGAATGATTGAGGTTTTTGTCATCTTATCGAAGTATTTATGAGAAACTTTGAAATATATCTTTCGAATTTAAAATTAATAAACAATTAGTTCATAATTACAAGTCAAAAATGGCCACGAGAAACGAACTTAATAATTATGATTTAATCTTTATAATTTTTTACGTGATATCGATTAGGAAAAAAAAAATAAAAATTAATAATCATAGTTTTACATTTAATAATTTATGGAAGATAATTTTCTATTTTGAAATATCATCCATAATATATTTACTATGATCGCATTGCAAGCTTCTAAGAGACTTTTGTATCGGTCAATTGTATCGTAAAATATAGCATCAAACGAAAATATTTTAATGTGCTTCCAGATGAATTTGAGCATAGTGTAATTAGAGATAAGTTTAAGTGTATTATTTAATTATTCCTTTTTTAAAAAGTAATGGGTCTAATTATCCCAATTTCTATTGGAAAGAGTTCACAAATCTGACATTAACTTTTACAATTAAAAATCAGGTAATAAATTTTAAAAATGCAAAAATTAGGTATTTAGTTAATTAATTAAATATATTAAAATCAAAATTATACAATTTATGGTCACATATGTATACTTTCGAGTCACAGTTTATTTACTAGTCACATGTTATCAAATTAATTGGTCACAGATTATTTCGAGGTCATAGATCAAAAAATTTATACGTCACAGTTTATTTCATTGATCATTGATCAAAAAAATAATAGGTCACAATTTATCTATCGGTCACACATTTTCAAATTTGTTGGTCACAAATTATTTTTTAGTCATAAATTATCGAATTTTAAGGTCACGGTTTAATAGTTAGCTACAGAGAACCAAATAATTAGTCACATACACCCAAACACCTGTCCATCGATTCCGATCCACCACCAATACTTGGTCACAAATCGACCAAATAGTTGATCATGGACACTTTTCGTCTCATCCCTGTAGTCGCCTCCACCTCCACCGCCACAACCACCACCAACAATAATACCAACAACACACCACCACCGTCGCAGCTTGCACAACACTACCAATACAAATGTCCTCGTTACAACACCACCATAACAATCGCCACAATAAGTCAATAATAACAAAAAACAATCATCACCATCATCGCACGCACCACAACACCAAAAAAACCACCGTCGCCACCATCGATGACTCCGTCACAACACCACCACAACCACCGCCACACAATAACAAAAAATGACCACCACCACACGGGCCACCATTATCCCACAGACCACCACACGGACCACCATCACCATCACATGGACCGCCACCACAGATCCAATGTACCATCGTCAAACACCACCACCAACCACAACCACCTCACCACCGTACCGTACCGTACCGCACCGCACCGCACCATCGATGCTATCACATCAACGATCGCGAACTACACCAAAACCTCCGTCATCGACCACCACAAATCACAACTCCACATATCTCTGCGAAGAAATTAAAATAAGAAAAAAAAAATTATTCCACTACCTCTGCCTCACACTAGCACCACCACCCCTTCTCTTCTCCTA
>CAIGRN010006299.1:0-10625 GCA_903798345.1 Fraxinus anomala | reverse complement strand
TAAAGAATTTTAAATTAATTAAAATGTTAAAAGAAAAAAAATAAGAATTTGCTAATTTGTTAAAAAATAATATTTCATTTTCGTAATTATCCATTTCAAAATTATTTATTTATTTAATTATATTTATAAATATTAAAACAAAAAGAAATTATTAAAATAAAAAATAATACAAATATTATTTAATGGCATTTGGAATTCAAATATAAGAATTAATTATAAAAACAAAATTATTTTTTAATATTCAAAAAATTAACGTGGGCCACACTTAGTGGGCCGATTTAACAGCCGGCCCATAATTAGTGGGCCTATTAACAGCCGATCGACTGTTAGCAGCCCCGGCTCTTAAGAGCTTGCCTCCATTTTCGGCGATGAAGAGCTCAAAATCGGCATCATTACATCTAAAAACACCAAAAATTCAATACAATCACTAATTATCAAGCATATATATCAACATATGAACAAATAAACTAAAACAATGTAAAAATCATTCGAATTTTAATGTACAAATAATTTTGTCTCTTGGGAGGTATTTTAATGCACAAATAATTTGATAAAAATCAATTTCACTAAATCAAGAACTGTACAAACTAGATATTTACATCATTACCGATAGTATTTCCGTAGATGCTCTGCATTCCATGGATGATGTTGTGTCTTTCCATCCATATTTTCAATTTTATAGGTTCGATGCCGAACATCTTCCTTAATGTGGTAGAGGCCTTCCTAGTTGGGACCAAGGATTCCTAGACCGTGTTCCTAGGAAGATAAAAAAATACCCTTCGGAGCACCAACTCTTTCAAACGAAATGACTTCTTCTTTACCTTAGAATTGTAGTATCTAGTCATTTTCCACTGGTAAACAGCCAATTTTGTTTGAGAATCGTCCCTCCTTTCTTCAAAAATGTCCAGTTCACATCTCCTTATTTCGTCATTAGATATTTCATTAAAATGAATTCGACGAGGAGATGATGGACCTACTTCAACTGGGCTCATAGCCTCGGCCTCGTAAGCCATAGAGAAATGAGTTTCTCCTGTAGCAATTCTACTTGTAGTTTGTATGACCCATAGGACTTGAGGCAGCTTATCAACCCAGGCCCCTTTAGAGGCATCCAATATTTTCTTCAATGTGTACTTAATTGTTTTGTTGACAACCTCCACCTACCCATTTGTCTAGGGATGATGTGGGGAGGGAAAATGTTTCTTAATGCCCAACTCCTCACATAAGCTTCTGACCTTCTTATTATCGAACTGTCGACCATTGTTTGAAATAATTGAATAGGGAATTCTGAATCTACAAGTGATGTTTTCCCAGAAGAATTTGGAAGTATTGGTTTCAGTAATTTTAGCAAGTGGCTCAACTTCTATCCATTTAGTGAAATAATCAATGGCGACAATTGCGAAATTAGAGTTTCCTCTCCCTTTGGGAAGAGGACCTATAAGTTCAATTCCTCATTTAACAAACGGCCAGGGGCTGGAAACAATACTTAACTTTTGAGAAGACCGCCTCTGAATTGTTACAAAGCATTAACACTTATTGTATTTCTTGACGAACTGTTGCGCATCATTTTTTAAGGTGAGCCAATAATATCCTTGCCTCAACACTTTCCATACCAAGGACCATCCACTTGTGTGATTATCACATACCCCTTTATGAATCTCTCGGAGCACGTAATTGGCTTGTTCTCCATCTATGCATCGAAGTAAAGGCAAGGAGAATCCTCATTTATACAGCACATCGTCCTGGAAGACAAAGTGAGTAGCTTATCTTCTGAGCTTTCGTGCCTCCTCTTTTTCAGAGGGTAACGTCTAGTCCTTGAAGAAAGATACAATTGGCTTCATCCATAATGGAATATCTTCGACCCACATTATCTCTTCGCCGGTAGCTGTGGAGGGTCTAGGAAGATGCTTTATGGCACTACAATGAGCAATTCAGAATCTTTAACGCTTACCAACTTTGAAAGGACATCGACATGAGAATTTTCTGAGCGTGGTATTTGCACAAACTCAAATATTTCAAAAGCAGGAATAAACTCCATAACCAATTTCAAGTGCGGCCATGGACTTATCTTTGGCTGAAAAATTGCTAAGAACCTGGCTTACTACCAACTGGGAATCACTACTGATTACGAGCCAATTTACCTCTATTTCTCGGGCAAGCCTGAGGCTAGTAAGGAGTGCTTTATATTCTGCTGCGTTATTGGTGGCTTTGAAATCGAACCCTATAGCACAGGTAAGCTTATGTCCTTTTGGACTGACAGAACCAGTCCTGACCCAGTGTCTCCGACGATCTGTCACAAAAAGGTTCCATGTGGGAGGTTTGAAAGGTTCAATCTCTTCCTCCATTTCTAGAATAGGGGTGAACTCTACCACAAAATCTGCTAGGGTGTGTCCCTTAATGGCAGCCCTCGGCTTGAACATGATATCGAACTCGCTAAGTTCCACAACCCACTTTAATAATCTCCCTGAAGCATCAAGCTTCTGTAGCACTTGGTTGAGGAGGAAATTAGTTAACACATGTATAATATAGGCCTGAAAATATGGCCTCAATTTTCGAGAGGCTGTCACTAAGGATAGTGCTAGTTTCTCTATGTCTGGATAGCGAGTCTCAGCTGCTAAAAGTGCTTTGCTCAAATAATAAACAGGCAGCTGGTGATCATTCTCCTCTCTTATTAGGACTGAACTAATAGCCTCGGCGGTTACTGCCAAGTACAACTGTAGTGGTTCGTTGGCCTTTGGTTTGGAGAGGAGTAGAGCCTAACCCAATTTCTTCTTCAGCTCATGTAAGGCTACCTCACATTCCTCTATCCACTGGAACTTATTTCCTCCTTTTAGAATTTTAAAGAAAGGTAGGCACCTATCCGTAGCCTTAGAGACGAAGCAGTTTAATGCAGCTATACGTTCGGTAAGGCTTTGCACCTCCTTTAGTTTCTAAGGCGACCTCATATCAATTAAAGCTTTGATCTTTTCTAGGTTGGCCTCAATGCCCCTCTGGTCGATGATGTAGCCCAGAAATTTTTCGAAAGCAACTACAAAGGCGTACTTTAAAGGATTGAGCGTCATCTTGTATCTCCTCAATATTTGAAACGTTTCACTGAGATGTTTGACATGATTCCTTACGTTAAGCTCTTCACCATCATATCGTCCACATAAACCTCTATGGTTTTTCCAATAAGATCAGCAAACATTTTATTGACAAAGCTTTGGTAGGTAGCCCTAGCATTTTTCAACTAGAATGCCATGACCTAGTAGCAATGAAGACCCTTGTCCATTATGAAAGACGTGTTTTCTTCATCTGCTAGGTACATTGTGATCTGATTGTAGCTGGAATATGCATCCATGAAGCTAAGAAGTTCATGTCAGACGGTTGAATTCACAAGTTAATCTATCCAGGGAAGTGGGAATTTGTCCTTAGGACAAGCTTGATTCAAGTTTAAAAAGTCCACACAAACCCTTCACTTGTCGTTGTGCTTCTTAACCAACACTAGGTTAGAGACCCACTTTGGATACACAGACACCAAATGAAACGATTATCTATCAGCCTTTTAACTTCATCTTTTAGACCTTCATTTTTTTTCGGGTTAAGAGTTCTCCTCTTCTGCCTGTGTGATGTGGCCTTTGGATCAATGCTCAAGCGGTGGTAACTGACTTTTAAGTCAATGCCAACCATGTCTCCATGCTTCCAACCGATGACGCCTAGATTTTTCAGCAAAAAGCTTTTTGGCTTCTCCTTGGCTTCCATTGGCAGATTTCTTCCAATCTGTAGATGTTTGGAGGGGTCATGCGGGTCTACTGGAAAGCTCTCCAATTCTTCCATAAGAGCTATTTGACGTTCACAATCAATGATACGAGGTCCAGCACTTCCAAACTAGCTACTTCTTCAGCAGCTCTCCCTTCTTCAAGGGTTGTCTGTTCTTCACAGACAACATCTTCTTCAGAGGTATATATAGCTCCATGGATGACCTCTTCTTTACAGGCATTCGTCATTTCGACGTCTTTCCCTTGTTCAAAGATGTCATCCATGTCAATATCTGTGGTGATCACATTGATGCTTCTTGGTTCGACTTTCCTTAGGGAATTCGACCAACATTCTGTCGCGCTCCTTTGATCACCTCTAACGGTGGCTACGCCGTTCTCATTTGGGAACTTCATGCATAGATGGTGAATGGAAGTGACGGCCCATAGTTCCTTCAAGGCTAGTTTTCCCGGCACTCCGTGATAAACAGGACGATTATCCACCACCAAGAATTCCATGAAATGGTGAGCAATCAAGGATGGGGTTCCCATCTTTATTGCTAGAGTGATTTTACCCCCATTGGGATGATACTATTGCATGTGAAACCATTAAGGGGAAACTCATTGGGGCCAGCTTGTGATCAACTTTCATCTTATCAAAAGTGGCTACAAAGATAATGTTGACGAAGCTTCCATTATCTACTAGCATTCTTTTTAGGCTATTGCGTGCTACAACAGCCCTCACCACAAGGGCGTCACAGTATGGACAATGCACGCATGCTGCATCATCTTGGGTGAAGGTGATATGTTGAACTTTTCTTTTGATAGAGGTTCGGTTGACTGCGAAGTTTGTCATTGGGGGGTCCGCTGCTTCCTTGGTATAATTTCTCCTAGATTTTTCCCCAACGTATGGGCCTCCAAAATTATATCAATTTCTCTAATGGACTCTGGCCAACATTCGTTAGGGGGCTTCTTCTTTGTCCTTGACCCTCCTTAGTTCGTTCCGCATCAGTGTCTCTCCTTTTGGGAGCGTCATTTTTGTTGGGGCACCTCGGCGCAACATTCCCAGGCTGTTGAGTTTGCCTAGGAGGAACATCTCTTCGGAGACACCTATTTTTCTCTTAACTGATACTCTGAGGATGTCCCTGCAGCCTTCAGTGTTGTGGCTATAGGAGTGATGGTACGTACAATAGAAGGGCGTTTCATCCCTATTTCTAGGTTCAGTTATTCACCTCTGCCTTCCCTCGTTTGAGGGAATCTTTGATAGGGTTTGTTTCGATACGTTGCAATACCAGGGTTCACTTTCTCATAGGCCAAAGTAGGCATTGCACATAGTAGGTCATCTCATTGGTACTTGCACATAGTAGGTCATCTCATAGGTGAAGCAGGACAAGAAACTTTTTAGACACTCGCCTTATTGTTGCTTCATATCTTGCAAGCATTGGATAAGCTCTTCTCCTTCTTTACTTGTGGCGAAGTGCTTAAGGATTGTCTTTTTGAAATATGGCCCACTTCAGATGCTCCCTTCTGGTAGTCTGGTGTATCAAATTTCAGCCGCTCCACTTAAGGTCAAGTAGAATGTTCTACACTTCATAGCTGGGGTGGCTCCATTTAAATTCATATGAGTCTTGAAGTTGTTGAAATACTTGGAAATTTTGGGGAGTGTGAAGTGGTTCAGCATGGGGGCATTCCTAATGGCCTGTAAAAATGGTAAATTTTCGTCATCATCGTCAAGATCGCAAGACCTTTGTAGTTCATCATAATCCTTATCTTCCCTAAAATGAGTCTCTAGGGTGGATGGGAAGGTCCTACTTCACTCATGGCCCGCTCTTGCCTATTTTTAGACGGAGGGATCTGAGGCGCTTCATCGTAAACAATTTCATCTCGTCTTTCAAACTGAAGCGGCTCATGTTGCCTATTTCTAGGCACATGAGGAGGTTGAGCCTGCCTATTTCTAGGCATAGATGGAGGTGGAGCATGCCTATTTCTAGACGCCCCTAGGCTCAGCCTAGCGAAGACACTTACGGACCTCTGAGACAGGTCCTCTGGTTCATAATTTGGGAGAAAATTAAATGGAGCCTCATTAGGTAGTTTAGAAGTATAATTGGTGGATGTATCAACTACAACCTCCCTTTCCGACAGGGGGCTTCCATCCTAGTGTGATGTTGGTATCCAGCCATTTATCTCTGAACCTCCCACTCTTCATGGTAACGCCTTTGTGAAGGGGCATTGAATACGTTTTCGAGGGTTGTATGCAGGGAAATTGGGTATCTTCATTGGCTCTGCATGCTCATCAATAGCTCATGCATAGCCATGTTCTACTGGGTTATGTTCCTCATATTAGTGGCCACTTTCCTATTAAGTCTTAATGTTACACTGCCTCCGCCCCTTGACCCATCTCACCTATGTTGTTGATGAGGTCGATGGCGAGCGACTGGGATAGCACGCAAGGGTTCCCTTTCTTCAATGTGTTCCCTCGTCCTCTGAGGTGCATTTTCTTCATTGTCCAAACTTATGTCAACAAGCTTTTTTCTGACTAGATGCTCCTTTTTCAAGGATCGAACTGATCTCAAACCAAACGATTTTTCCTTTCAGTTCGCTTACAGCTGACTTCCTCACACGGACTTTCGTGGTTAAATGTATGGTTTCCCACAAACAGCATCAATCTATTGACCCAAAAAATACGATGCTTACATAGACAACAGATGCTAGGCCCACACACACCAACTCAAGCAAATTTCGGAGCACCGATAAGAAACGAGATGAACGTGAACATACGAGATGCTTCACGACATGAGATAAAAGTGATCAAACACCGACGGGTGGAATAAAGATGATTGCACTAACAACAATCATCAATTGAATACTAAAGTAAACCAATAAAAAGATCAAAATGATGCATATGGAAAAAAACGAGATGATATGTATAGAATTTGCAAGATCATTTGTATTATCAAGGATTAAGGGTTTAAGAGTCTAAATTCCAATAATCCAACAATTTTCCAGTTACAAGGAGGGCTTATTTATAATGCTTCAGCCGACGTGATATCCATTGAATCAGAACCACGTGGCCTTATCTCCTTGATGGAGGCTTCACATCAATGTCTATCATACAATAAATACATTGGCAATATTAGATCAGGCGCCCTATACAATATGCTGACACACTTGACATTTTTTATTAAAAATGTTACATCAATCATTTCTAAAGATTGTCTAAGGATCTTGTAAGAGACAATTTCAGCTTCATGAGCTGTAAGTGAATTAAGGGCTTCGGAGGAAGGTCCTCTGCATGAAGAGCTTCGACTTCTTCTATTTCTTTATGTAGTGCTTCGGATTTACACACTTCAACCGTTTTAGGCAGTGCTTCAGCTTAAGAGCTTCAGTCATTCATATAATTTCTTCATTTTTGACCATTTGTCTTTGTTGACTTTTCTGCCCACGTGATTTGCTATGTGACACTTTGACTTGAACATCAGTGGCGAGGCATAATAGGGCCAATTACATATACCTCCTTCAATGTTTCTGATAATTTTATAGGACACCTCTCACTTTTCAAAAATTACGCAAACTCTATTATTTCAAGTTTTGAATAAAGCATACATTTCCTAAAGTTTATGACAATTTCATGTACACTCTCTCCTTTTAAAAGAATTACACAAATGTCTATTAATTCAAGTTTTAAATAATATATGCATTCTCTAAGGATTATGACAAATTTCAGAGACACTTCTCCCAAAAATTTGCACAAACCTCCTTTATTTTAACGTATAATTTCGTTAACTGCCTTTTTTTCACATGTTAGCATAAAAATAGTGATAATAATTAAAATATAGTTACGAACTTTCTCCAATCTTGTGGTTCCTTTAACAATAATGTAATATCTAAAATAAATTTTAACACTTCTAATTGTTTGGTAGGGATTAAAATCAATTTTTTAGTAGATTTTGATAAAAGTTGATAAAATGTGTGGTTAAGAAGTTGTGAATCTTACAAAATATGTTATTGAAATTAATTATTAACTTTAACTTAAATTAAAATTTGGATTTTAATCCTTATCAAATACTGGCTCAACAATAAATGATTGTTTGTACTATCAATTCTTTATACTTCGATTTGAGATACTCAAATACATTTACATATGAAAAAGCGAGTTAACACATTTCATTTCAAGTTCTCCAATCTTAATATAGAATAGTATCTTAATAAAATTAAAATATTAAACATTTCACTATGAACCAACCACTTTATACAAAATAACAAAATATTTGAGAAATAATGCATATGCAGTACTATTCATTTAAACTCTACTTGATTAATCATTCAACAACTCCATTTTCTTGCATACTCTCCATTAAAGCAAATAGATTAAAAACTAGTTATAAATTTCGGAACAAATGAATATATAGGAAATATAATCATGTTATTTATCATCTTTAAAGAAGAAAATAATATTATTCATAACTATCACTGCTATAATTAATCACTCCATTTTGTGTTTCTTATATAAGTATTGAATTGATGGTCTAAATAATACATTTTTATTAATTTATTTAGAAGTGTTAAAATTATATTTTAGGTATTACATCATAGAATGAAGATAGTTTGCAAGGTTATTTTAAGCATTAGAAATGTGGTTAAGTGATGTATGCATTATTAAAAAAAAAATTGAAAAAAATGGAGGTTTGTGTAATTTTTGAAAATGAACGAAATGTCTCTGAGATTTTCATAAACCTTAGAGGATGCATGCATTATTTAAAAACTTGAAATAAGGTTTGTGTAGTTTTTGAAATAGAATGGAATGTCTCTGAAATTTTCATAAATCTTAGATGTATACACTGTTCAATAACTTGAAATAAGGGAGATTTGTGTAATTTTTTAAAAGGAATGGAGTTGTCTTTGAAATTATCGTAAATCTTATTTTTAAATTTAAAATTTGAAAGAAGGGAGTTGCGTGTAAATTTTGAAAAGTGGGGAATGTATCTGAAATTATCAGAAACTTAGAAAAGGTCTATATACTTTACTCAATGATATTTTTCATTTTTATAATACTCTTAAGAGTGATGCATCATGCCTAGACTAGCCATGCGAGCTTTGTTGATTTGTACTTGTACAAATTATCGAAAAATAAATTGTAGGAGCAAGAATTTCCATTATCGAGATTCAAAACATAATTAACAAAATTGTACTAGCAACAAATTTAATTATCTAAAAGTTAAACAAATTGTACATGGTGTCTGTAGCAACAAATTACATAAAGTCATAACCTCCTAAACATGCTTACAAACTCCCCCACAAAGCGTGAAAAAGGGAATAATTATATCAAGATAAGAGGGTAAAATCATTCTTTTTCTGAACTTTTCCAACAGGTTTAATCTGTCAAGAATTAATCAAAAAACCTAAAGTTAAAAACTAACAACATATATAGCAAGAAATTTGAAACAAACCAATTAATGTGTTTTTGTGTGTATTTAGGATTGTTCTTGTGTCTCAGGGTCTGCCTCCTCCTTCGGCTGCTCGTCTGCCTCGGCTTCTTTGGCCTTGGCTGGGACATCGTCCTGATCTTCTCCTACACCCTTTTTATGAGCGGCATCCTTTACATGCTGGTAGTTTCCTTTCTCCATGAAGAGCTGCTGAAAGTGGACTTTGCAGTATAGAATTCCATCAAGAGCAGCATATGATGAATGAGTGAGGGGACACCCTCCATGGGCACATCTGAAGCATGATTTGTGGTATGATTCTCCCTCTAATGTCACCTGTTTATAGTCGCAAGTCATTATTCAAGAAAAAAATAGCTATGATTTGTGTAAGTTGGGTTTGTGAATCCCCTGATGACGTGTTAGATTAGGCAGGCATGACAATATCGACAATATTGAAAAAACGATGTGAGTTAGAATCTTGTCTCATATAGTGTCTAGTTGTGCCTACCGTGTAGCGTCTAGTCCAGCCTACCAGCATGCCCTCATAAGCACATTATTCAAGAAAAAAGTTTTTATAATTTGCATTGCATTAGGTCATTTATGATCTGAGTTTGTCCCGTGAAGGCATGCTCCCTAAGGTCGACTAGAGAACACCCTACAAAACCTTGTTCATAGTAGTGTCCAATTCTATATAATCGTGCTTATTTCGTACAATCATGCTTGGTATACATCATCCTTTACACTCTATCACGTGACATTATTTAAGTGGACAGTTTTTTCGATCAATCTTTTTTTGACAACACAGCAANAGTTGACAAAAACATAGCATACCTTCTCTAGTGGGTACACAGTTTTGTTACATGCAGAACATTTGTCTTGGGTTCCACTGAACATGGCAGAGAGCTTGGTTGGTGCTTTTGTCTGCATGAATTTAAACAGCTCACAAATTAGGCCTTTGTAAAATAACATTCAGTTCAAGTCTCGTCGTCTTTCTTTTACGAAAGCTTCACATATTAGGCCTCGTAAAAATGAGTTCGGTTAATAAGTGACTGAAAAAAATTGGAATTCATAAAGGAACCATCCACATACCGTTGAATTTTCCCTCTCGTGCTTTGCTGCTCAAACATTCATCAACAAAAGTGAAAATAAAAATTAGTAAATTGATGAAAAACTTAACGGCATGTTTGGTAAGTAGGATTGGACGAGACTTATAAAAAGAGTAGCGTGATAAGATTTGTAAGTTATTCTAATGAATAGGTTTTCTTACTAGTCTGAAAATTCTTGCTGAAATTTCCAGTTTCTTTGAAAAGTTGTTCAAAATGAGGCTTGCAGTAAAGAACTCCATCCATGGAAGAATAGTTGCTCATCTGTTAAAAAGTATTGCAAAGAGATGCATATTATACAACATGATTTTGAAACAAAATAAGAGGAAAATTAATCATCTTTCAAGAACCAATTATTTGAATAGTTTCTT
>CAIGRN010006293.1:0-14876 GCA_903798345.1 Fraxinus anomala | reverse complement strand
CTATTTCTAAGCCACCGTTTGGTATGCATTTTCTAAGACTTGTTTTTCTTACTCATATTCAATTACAAATTTCATGTGATTAACAAGTTTATCAACTTTTTAACTATACATTTCATTAACTTTTATAGACAGCGGCTAAATAATTTAGCCCTTGTTTGGTGTCCGTTATTTCAAAAAAAATAAAAAATTAATAGTATTTTTAGAAGAATATGTGGTTAAAAAATAGAAATTTTTTAGGTATATGTGTAGAATATTTTATTATGTGAATATATGGCTGAATATATGTAGCAAAAATAGTTTTAAAACAATTGGCACCAAACGTGGATTTAATTTCATCAAACGTCATTGCAGTTGTACGAAATTTCAAATTGATTATGAATATATTTTTATTCACATGTTTTAAACGACTCATATTTTTCTACTCATTCATTATTGAAATATTTCATAGAATTCACAATTTATAATCTAATAAAATTTTTGACATAATATTAATATTAATTAAATATGCTTAGTGCTACTGTTGTTGAATCAAACTAGTTCAACTGAAAAGCTAAAAACTAAGCCCTCATTTGGTCCTCATTTTTTTTCCATTCCATTACATTTTTTTTTCTCTCTTCATTGCAATCACACATTCATCGAATAAAATAATATTACACACAAATCTAAAACTTTTCATTACTTTTTTACCACACATTTTCCATCAATCACTATTCCAAAAATTTTCAACACCCTAAAATGGGGGCCAAACATGGGCTAAAAGTGCATTTGATTTGTTGGTTTTTTTTTTTTTTTTTAATTGTACAAAACTTGTTTGATATGTTATTTTTGAAAATTAATTTCGAAAACAAGGTTAAACTTACAATATAAAATTAAATTGTATTTTTGACATTTTGAGTGTTATCTGTGAAAATTCTTAAAACACTCAAAGCACGGGAAACAAGCTTTTGAATATAATTTTATTTAAATAAGATTCAAAAAATTTAAAATGAAAATAAAAACTTAAAATATATAATTCAAACTATAAAAAAATGATAATTGCAGCAGCGATACCAAACATTTCATTTAGTAGCAGACTTTGCTTAAACCTTTAATTTGTGCTACCAACGGTACTAAATCTTTCATTTTTACCACCAACGGTACCAAACCTTTTAAAATGTCCGTAGATGAAGTCAAAATGGATGATTTCTGTTAGTTTGATCGTTAGTTNTGTTAGTTTGATCGTTAGTTGACCAAATAATTGACTTTAACAATAATGTTGACTTATTTTAAAAGACCCAAAATCTGCAAATCTAGGAAATTAACATCTTCGAATTCTCGAATCCATGGCGTCGAAACCTATTGCCCAACTATGTAAATCTACGTATGCCGAATTAGAGATTTGGACTTAACAACCGATCAGAAAATGGAGCTCCTCGATAAAAATATGGATTTCCTGCTGAAATGGTTCGTCGAAGAGATTATCTTGACCAAAGACGAGAAGAAGAGATAATAGATTGAAAATGACTTAGGGATTTTCTATATGACGTCTAAGCAAGTTTCTGGTAAGGTCCATTTCTTACTGCTAATTTGCGAAGGCGGTCATGGCGGTCGCTGCAGCTTGTGTGTGGGTGGATTGCGATCGTCGACACGGTGGAGGGGGTGGATTTTGGTTCTTTTGGTTGGGGTTGGGTGAGGGAAGGTGGGGGTAAGTGTAGGGGGTGGGAAGAAGATGAACTGTTTCGGATGAAGTTTTGAGTTTTTGATTCCATGGTCAATCGAGATGAAGTTTTTGGGCTAAATGCATATGTAGAGTTCATTAGAGCCATTACCATTGCAGCAGATTGCACATTCGATTCTATGGATTCCATTCTCGAGCTTGTTGAAGCTTTCTCGAAATTCCAAACTCAAAATTGCAAATTTGGTGTGGTGGAGAAGAAGAAGGTGGAATGAGTTTTTAATTTTAATTATTTGATTTTTGTTATTTTATTATTAAAAAATACAAAATTATCATTTTAACCTTTTAAAAATAGTCAATATTATTATTAAAGTAAATTATTTGATCAACTAACGGTCAAACTAACAAAAACCATTCATTTGGACTTCAGCTACGGACATTTTGAAAAGTTTGGTACCGTTTGTGGCAAAAATGAAAGATTTGGTACTGTGTGTGACACAAATTAAATGTTTGGATAAAATATGCTACTAAATGAAATATTCGGTACTGTTTATCCCCATAAAAAAATGACCAATCCTAAAAAGAAAAGGAAAAAAATATAAAATTCTAATAAGTAAAAAATTTAAAAAATAAAATTACAAAAATTTCTAGGAAAAAATTGAAAAAAAAAAAAAAAAAATAGTTCAAGCAATGATATTTACATAAAAATTCTAAAATATATATTTAAATGGACATAGATAAAATATTATCGTTTCACATCCGTAACTTTTATTTTTATTTTCTATGTATTGCCAATTCAATCTATTATTTATTTTTCTTTTACTTTTGTATCAAAAAAAAAAGAATTGTATAACTTACCGACTTTAAAATGTATATATATTACTTGATAATATATTAATTTTATAATTGTTATATTTTACTTAATAATCAAATTAAATGGAATAAAACGTCATAAGACAAAAATTATAAATTACAAACAATGTGTATTTTCTAGTTTTATGTTTTGAAAAATAATTTTCAAAGTGACAAAATAAACATGTTTTTAGTAATTTTAAAACAGAAAATAAAAAATGAATTCAAAACTCAAATACAAATAATTTCAAAGCTCTTGTTTCGTTTGATTATAAATAAGATTTTCAGCCTCTGTTTGAAACCCATTTTGTTCTCATTCTATTTCTCATTTTTCGTTTCAACCGCACATTCTATTAATAAAATAATATTACACATAAATTCAAAAATTCTCCTTACTTTTTAACCACACAATCTTCCATCAATCACTATTTCAAAACAAAATTTTCACCCAAAATGGGTGTCAAACAGGGGCTTTAGTAAAAATTGATAAAAATACTTGACTAAAAAATTAACAAAAATTATGTGTAACATAAAAGTTGTGGTTAAAAAATAATTATTTTAAAAAATTTGAGCATATATTGATGGAGAATGTGTGGTTAAAAAATAAGAAAAAATTTTAAATTTTATTGTAATATTATTTTATTAAAGAACGTGTGATTGAAAAGAATGGAAGAAAGATATATTCAGAAAAAAATGGGATCAAGGACTTAAAAAAACCAAATCCTAAAACTGTTGGTTCACAAATAGAAATTGCCTAATTGATGTCAAACTGTCCAAGGAATAAGCATAGTGCAATTTTTCAAAGCCCAGTTAACTTCCTCAATTTTTAAATAAATTATAAAATTATTTTATTAAAAAAGAAATTCTAATTAAAAATCGATTAATTTTTTTATTTTTTTTATTTTTTATTTTTTTAGAAAATGGGCTAAAAACGGTAACTTTCCAAAAACTCTTTCAATTAATTCACCCTCCCCCTGCACCTCACCTTCTATTATAGGGTTCTTAATTACCCTGTACTTAATCTTATCGTAAATAATAATTACTCTTTGCAATTTCTCAGTAACTCTTCGAAGGTAAAATCTTCAATTATTTTAAAATTCTTATCTTTATTTAGTTTTTTCCCCCCTTAATTTTGCTTTAATTTATTACGTACATGCAATTTCATCCCTGTACCACGTGTATTTTGTAATTTTGATTATATTCACTTTTTTTCTGCTAAAAAATTGCTTTGATATTGTAAAAGGATCAGACTTCCTGTGAAGTATTAGTAAGGTTTATTTACTACTATTTGCTGGTTCAGTTTTTGGTGTTGTAATCCAATTTTTTTTATTTCAATTTAGGCGTTTTAGTTCTTTTGTTGCATGTTAATTGCAATTAAGGCAGTTTTAGTTAGTATTTTTTGTTGCATGTTGATTGAAACTTAGGAATTTTTAGCTAGTATATTTTGTTTTTGTTTTTTCTTTTTTCTGTTGCCTGTTGATTGAAATTTAGGTGTTTTAAGAATTGTTGATGTGCTGTGATATAAAGTATTTGAAGCTCAGCCTACTAGCGTACGAAGAAAAAAGATAGGTATTGTTAATTGTATTAAGAACAAACCGAAACATGGGTATTTTGTTTTATATATATGTGTCAATTTCTTCTTGCACCACTTTTTCATTTGATACAGTTTTGAAACTGCATTTTTACTTGTAAAAGAAACGAGGACAAACTAAAATAGCTCCTATTTAATGCATCGTCTTATCTCGTATAGGAAGTCTTAGCCGCATTTATCAGGATGAGCTAATGGGGTACATCAGGTGAAAAAGCTGCAATGCTGTTACATTTAGTAATTTCCCATGTACTAAAGTTAACTGTGGGCTGTACATACCAAATTTTTTGAAGAAAGCTTCTTCATAAGCTGAATTCAGCAAGTCTCAATAGTCGCCACAGAAGGGTGGGACACACTATTGGCACTGTGCCCCATACCCTTGCCAAGAGAGTTTCGGCATGTACCAAATTTAGCGTCTTTAGGTTGTAGGACTACTCAGAAACAATCAAAATTTTCACCCAAATTTCAACTGTTTTTATTGTTCTTTTCTTATGTGCTGGCATTGATACTTACTTCACCCGTCACGTGCTTGAACAATGGAACGACGAAGTCATAGCTACAATACTCATCAAAGTTTACCAAGGAGTTATCATCTTGGTCACAAACCAAGTAATTTGTAGTACACTGGCACTTTCTTTCATTTTAAATATCTGTTTGAGATTGTATGAAATCTAAATCAGATTGAGTAAATAGTATTAAAAAGGTATAATGGCACAATATGGCAGGTAACATAAGTCAAAAAGTGAAGAGACGTATAATGATGCCGTTTGTTGTCCGTATTCACTTTACTCATTTCATTTCTTTCCCAATGGTTGCTTCAATTGCAGAGCCCTATTTTCCTCCATTGTGATTCGATTCTGTTGAAATTTTTTTGTCCCCAACTAAATCTTCCATTTACATTTCTCCAAAAAAGCTACTTCTGCCGTTTCCTTTGCTTCAATCTTCACACGATTTCAGCCTTCTCCGATGGCTGTTGTCGCAAGGAACTGAGACCAGATATGAAGGCCGCCAGTGGTTATGGATCCTAGGGTTCGTGATTTCCCCGGAAAAAAGTAAGTGAAAAAGACTGGACAATAATCGAAGTAAGCTTCTTGTAAATGAAAAAGTTGAGGTAGTCGTTGGGTTTATTTAGCTTTGTTTTTGTTGATTTCTTATACCGTGTATGTAATTATGCATATGCATGTAAAAGATTGCTTCAATTTTTTAATTTTAGGTTCTTTTGATAGCAAGGAATTTAATTTCTTGTCCTGGGTTTTGCTATTTTCCTTCTTTATGGATTGAGTGATATGTTGTAACGTTTATTTTGAAATTTTTATTATAGATTTTACCTCTATTATATTGTTTCTTGATCACCCCCTAAATCGACCTGATCTCGAGCATGGATAGAGATCGCTAGGTTGACCATTTATGAGGAAAGCATCAGAAATATTTGGGTCCCCTCCATTGTCAAGAAACTCAGTTCTGACTGTCTGTATGTCACTCTTCCACCATTCCCTGTATTACACTACCAACTTTCAGTTTCTATGTCAATTGTTTCTTCTTTTAATTTTTGCAATAAAAAATATTTTAATTTGAAAGCACCTAATGGCTTAGGAAAAGGAGAATTATTTTCTTCTTCTTGAAATAACTCCTATTTAATGCCTGCGTTGTCTCATATGGGACGTCTTAGCCTCATTTATCACGATGGATCAATGAGGTAACTAACAATGATATGTGCCTCTAGATTTAATATGAGAATGCCGTAGACATAAGACTTATCAAGGTTTACCATGGTGTTATCAGTTTGGTCAGAAATCATGTGATTTTTGTGGCGACGAGTATTCTGTGACACTTTCTATCATTTTCATTATCTGTTTGAGATTGTATAAATCTGAATCAGATTGTCATTGGAGTAAATGATATTAAAAAATGTATAACGGCTTGGCAGATTGAGTTAAAGGTCATTGTTGCTATGTATATATTTATATGCAATATATGGATGGTTTGAGTTATAATGAAGGCATCATCACTTTGTTAGCCTAGTGTACAACAGTATATTTGCTCTAAGTCTCCATAGTTTCCTCCAGTTACCACATCTCTTTCAGTTAATGGCCATGTTTTTGTCTCTGTTCTCTAATTGTATTTTGGGTTCTGCATTGCTCCTTCCTCAGCTTATTTTTTTACCCAGAAAGAATCCATCAGCGCTTCTCGAGGTATATTCTTTTTTATTCCTAGCATTCATGTCTCCCATTTTTTTTTTTTATTATGGCCTAAATCTTTAAAATTTTGTTGTGTATGTTTCTTTCTATTTGTGTAATTTTCCTTCCAATTGGATTTTTGTGTTAATCCTTGTCACACCTCACTCACAAACCCACCCCACCCCCACACCCAGCTGTGGAAATCTGCATAAATATGATTAGGTGGACAAGGCAGTTCGAAGATGCACAAGATCAAGTTGCTGAAATATTGATTCAGATTTGTTTGCTACTATGTTTGCACTCTGTTTGCACAGTTCCTATTTTTTTTTATATACTTTCGATGATTCCCAATGAACTTCATTTCATTATTTCTTCCATTCTTGTGCGAAATTTTCAAAACTAACATCTGTAGTGTCATCCCCCAGATGCAGTAGCTAATGTTGAATTCTCAAATATTAACTTAGATGGATTTTTTTGCTCTCGGAGTTAAATTTGTTTGTTTTAACTGGATAAATGAAAATAGTTGAATTTTTTTCCAATTTATGAAATTTACGTTAGAGCTACCTAGAATCATCATCATCTGGGAAGGTGAAGATGAGGTAAAATGCTTAATTTGTTGATTTATTTGTTTTCAGGGCCAAAGATCTAAACGAGCTTTGGTTGTGAGCTAGCAGTAATTTCTGAAAATGAATCAAGTTATCCACGGTGACGACTCTGGCGGTCCTTCAGTCCTGCCAGCGAAACGGGGACGTGGCCGCCCTCGGAAAGATCCAAACCCGAAGCATGTTAAAACTGCGCACAGACCTCCTGGTTTTGAAGGAGGGAAAGGATACCACCGTCCCCATAAAGTGGATAGAGTAGATGGAAATGACGATATGGTGGGCAAGTCAGTGACTGGTGGTGTTGTGGCCTCCTTTGATGCTGGCTATATGCTCAATGTTAGAATTGGCAACTCCAATGCTACTTTGAGGGGTGTTGTTTTCAAGACAGGACATTTTGTTCCCGTCACAGATGAAAATGACATAGCTCCACATGTTCGAATGATCAGAAGAAATGACATGCAATTCTCATCTCAAAACCGAACTTGGTCACGTGGCCAGAAACTTGCTATTCAGACAGCTGGTGCAGTAGGCGCAAAACGCAAATATACATCTCCGAAGGTAGTTTCTTCTGTTCCTCCAGTGGGTGTGAGGGGCACTGTGGTTCCTGTTGTATTGCAACCTGTCAATCCATCAAGTGGGCTGAAAACTTGTAGCCAAATGTCTTCTGATGCATCCCGTGCTGCTTCTATGTTGTTTTTGGAAGACAAAGATGTGGAGTCGGTTGAACCATTAGCTATGTTACCAACTGTTCAATCTATACCTGCTGGCCAGATTCCGATTGCCATACAACCCCAAATTGGGCACCAAGCTGCACAAGAAAGTATGCGGAATGAAAATGCTTCATTGCAAGAAGGCACGCCGGAGGTTGAAAAAGGAGAAAAGGGCATGGAATCAATAGATTTACAGATGGCAGGCTCTTCAAGATCGTCAGAGGTTCACAACAAAAATGGTGAGGATGCATGGGAACCTTCACCTGAAGATTACGGTGTTAATGACTCCTCAACTGTGCCATCACAAACTGCTTCTGTCCCGACGCCTCTGTACAATTATGGAACTGGAAGGATGACTGAACTTTTGCAGGTAAGATGTTGCCTCAACTTATAAAAACATCTTCATTAGTTCACGTACAGAGATTTTTTTACATAAATCCTCAATGGGATATGCTTTATTCAAGGCTTTGCAGGAAAATATGAAGGAGATTCCCCTTCCCGTACCTGAACAACGATCTTCTGCATCGGAAGTTGAATGAAGCTAAGAGCGCTGAAGCTGATCCGAAAGAATGAGCCTAGAAATGTCCACAAGTATGCCTGTGATCTCCTTTCTGCTTTACTTCAACAATTTCTAGTGCGCTACTGAAGATTTCAGTAGGATTTAGTTACTTGGAGGCTTGAAAAGCTGTAACAGGAGAAGTTTTTTTCAGACACAAGAATTTCTAAAATTGTCCTAAGTTACATAGGAGTTTTTAGACTTGGATGAATCTCTCCTTTTTTAATCTTATGTCTGTTACAATCTCCTTCCCTTGATCTTTTGTGCTTAATTACTTGTAAAATCTCATAGGTGTGCACTGTTTTCCCACCCTTGGTAAAATGTTCTTTTTATTATTATTGTCAACAACTATGCAATTTCTGCGTTGAAAGAGATGCTAGATGGGAAATGGTTTTGATTATGCAGAGTCGAAGAACCACCAATAACATGTATTATGCAGGGTACATGAGGCAGCTTAAAGTGCATGTTTGATAGTCTTTGGTAGACTACCATAAACATAATTTAAGCTTATTTTCCTTGTACGGACTGATATTTCTGGTCGAACAATATTTGTGATCAAATGAATAGAGATTTTGTTGTTTTAAACATCTACCATTCCACAGGGAACAAAGAAATAGAATACCAAGCATCTAGGTTTAGTTGAGGAAAAGAGTATAAATGGCGAAGTTTTAATATTAAAAACTTTTACCTCTATTTCGGTTTGACAAATGATAAGTTTTGTACAACTACGAATTTCTCAGTCTTGTATCAGCAAGGTACATCTTTCCATTTTAAACCAACATTCTTGAGTTGCGGTGAAATATAGACCAGAAATCCGATAAACCTCATCACCTTTCACGGAGGATATTGTTTACTCATTTTCTAGTGACATCAAGTTACACATTTAGTCATTTACTAAGTTATAGACAGACATGACTTCCCTAGCGTTAGTGATCATTAGAGATTTTACCTGCTTTATCTTTGTATGGAAAGTTTAACTTTAACATTTATTTCATTTCTTCATATATTGCACTCTTTTATTTTTGGAGGTTGAGTATATATACCCTTCTTTTGATTCACGTGAGTTTGATATATTATATGGTTAGGAATCCTAACCCCATCAATCTTGCCTGTGGAGTTCGAAACACACTAAGAACGTGATAGTTTTCGTTTAAAAAAAATGGAAAATGCTTGTTGTGAATTACCATTTACAGATTTTTTTACAGATTGATGAGGTAACGTTGAATTGAATTAGAACTACCAAAATCTTAACACCACTTAAACTATTGTGCTTATGTAACGTTGGTTGACGGCAAAAAGAATTTGGATTTTTTTTTATTTGGTCATTGACATTTTGACTCCACCTCTGTTGTGTTGTTGTAATGTACATGTACATGTACAGTAAAACAAACAGCCATTTAGGGATGACAGTTTTATGGGGAACCACTGGAATCGAATTAAAATCGGTCTATCGCTGATTCTAATTGATTACATGTTGCCTGATTATTCAATTTGAATTCATTATAACGGTTAATAGTTTATTATTCTTACCTATTAATTCAGTCCCAAATCGAGTATTTATATTGTTGTTTGCTAATACTTGAGTTATCAAGCATGGTGGAAGGGCAGAACCCCGCGTTGCTGGCCTACTCAAAATGGTAATAATCTGAGCATTCGCATTCGCAATCGTATATTGGTGTTTTAACTTCCTATTTTCGATGTCAGTATGGGTTTTTTGTTGCGAATTATTTTGTTGGGCTATGATCTTCAGGAGCCTGATAGTTGGGGTGCGGAGGGAAAGGGGCCCACAAAATTCTTGGATTTTTCTTTATATTTTTTGAATTTTCAAATAAAATGATGAGAGTATAAAAATTAAAATTTCAGTTTATTGATAACAGCGTTTCTGTGCCCGATTGCTAATTATTGTTTTTTCTCTGGGAATTTCGCACAATTAGATAGCTTCAGAAAGTCTTTTGATAAATATTTGAGAAAGTTAGATAATCAATGATACAATATACACACAAAATTCTGTCAGTTCTGGTAAATACGTTGAGAGCATTATGCAGGCAAATTTTCTGTAAACTGTTTCCCCTAAATGGTTTCCTATTTTTTTGACATATTTTAGAAAAATTTACGTAACTACTAGCTTTGAAAAATTTGAAAAGGATAGAGTAGCCTCAGCATTTAGTTGGTCTAAAGCTACTGGCAGAAAATGTGATAAATAATCATAATTCATTATGAACTGCAGAAATTACTGGATCATAATGACAGAAGAAGGCCAATGCAGCCGTTATGGGATGGTCAGGTACAAGAGCTTCCTTATCTGTGTGTGAAAGTGTGGCCCGTGTGCATATGCATATATCATTGTGTCTGTGTATCTATTTATGTATTCTCGGTGCTTGTCTCATAAAAAGCTCCATTTTGTTCATGTTGGATATCAGTTTGTTTGATCCCTGTGAATTTTATGGTCCTGAATGCAAGACTGTAGTCCCATGATGAGATGCAATTTTGTATAATGTGTTATGTGTGACAGTTTGGATTCTATTCGAGTGTTCTATGGGCAGCAGAAGGGCCTAACTTGGTCGTGCTTTTCTACATGAAATGTTAGTCAAAGGGCTGCTGGATAACTCATTTGTTTTTGGTGTCATATTCTGTAACACAGAGATAAATTTAAATTTTTTAGGAAGATGAAGTTTTTTTGCATATTAATCGAAAGCAAAAGGGTTTTGAGCGATTGTGGATGTCATCTATTTTTTGCATCTTCCCAATTCGAAAGCAATTTACACCAGTAACTTAAAACTGTTCGAAAAAATGAAAAGAAAGAAGCATCGAGAGTTATGGAATTGGTGGAGATATCTAGCAGAGGCATGTGCATCTCAATGTGCTGGGCTCTCTAGATTTTGGTACAACCATTTTTGGCGACTTAATCACGAGAAAATTTTGGCAAGTAGCAATAGCATTGATTACTTCGCCCTCAATTCAGTAAATATCATTAATTCATGTTCACTGCCTGGGTACTTTATTGAGGAAATTTTGAAACGTAGCAATAGCGTTGTTAACTTCGGCCATAATTGAGAAATTATCATCAATTGCTTTCTAACCTCCCGAAACACACACTCTCTCTACACTCTGTCGCCCTCTATTCCAGGTTTCTTAAAAGTTACTCTCTCCCTCTACTTAAGCTTTATCAAAATAATATATCTGTCCAATCTCGTATACTCTTCGCAAAGTAAAGTCTTGAAATTATTCTCACCTCTCATCTTTAGTTGGTTATTAATTTCTCTCCAGCTTCATCTTATATGCAATCTTATCCTTTTCACACATTTATTTTATCACCTTTTTCTACTAAAAGAATTGCTTCAATATTGTAAAAGATCAGTGCTTTGTTCTTGTGAGATATTCCTTTTTCCTGTTAATAAGATTTACTACCATTTCTTGGTGCAGTTTTTGGCGAGATAATCAAATGTTGATGAAAAGTTTAGGCATTTTTAGTTAGAATTTTTTGTTGCATGTTGATTGATATTTAGGCATTTTTAGCGTTGGTGATTTCAGCATTTGAGTCTTAGCCTACTATCTAAGAAGAAGAAAGGGAACCATTAACTTCGCCCATAATTGAGAAAAAAGTGAGAGCATATTCTTAGTTTTTAGTTCCTGTTAACTTCCTGGTCATTTTACCACAGATATTTTGTCATATAGTAACAGCATCGTTAACGTTGCTCATAATTGAGAAAATATCATTAGTTTGTGTGCGCTGCCTCGTCACTTTATCACTGAAAGTTTGACATGTAGCAATTGCATCGTTAACTTTATCCATAATTGTGAAAATATCTTTAATGCCCTTCTAACCTCTCGAAACTCTTGCTATTAATTAACACTCTTTCCCTATATCTACATGTTTTCTAGAGTTCTTAAAATTACTCTCCCACTCTAATTAAGCTTTATTGTGTATAATAATTTCTATATGATCTCTTATACACACTTCAAAGGTAAAGGCTTTAATTATCTGATAAGAACCTGATTGCAATTGCTGTATTTTTGTGGTTTTGTGTATATATTTGGTCAGTTTTCGAAAGGCTGCCTCTCTCCCCCATTTTCTCAATAATTTGTGCCTGAGAAAAATGGAACTACCCTCCCCTATTTATAACTATGAAGCCTATACAATTCATTCTTCTAAATTCCCATATTATTACCCCCCCTCCCCCCCAAAATTACTTAAGTTAACCAACTAGTAGCCTATTGTTTTCCTCACATCTCATTTTTATTTGGTCATTATTTTCTGTAATTAGTTGCTGTCTCCACTTCGTCTTATGTACAATTTCATCCTTTTCGCACGTTGATTTTGATTATGTTATCACTTTTGCCAAAAAAATCGTTTCAATCAATCAATGTTGTAGATGGTAGAAGCTTTGTTATTGTGAGGTATTCTATTTTATTTTTTATTTTTTCCTGTTAGTAAGATTTTACAAATATTAATATTATACACAAATCACTTCACAATATCAATACTATTTAATGCTTCACTACAGATGCAACACTTGCCTTGCACAATACTTGCACGTACCCAAAACTAGTTTCTACCAAAAGAATTGCTTCAATATTGTAAACTGTAATTTCTGAAAGTGAATCAAGTTATCCAAGGAGACAACGTTGGTGCTCCTTCAGTCCTACCAGTGAAGTAGGGACTTGTCCGCCCTCGGAAAGATCCAAATCTGAAGCATGTTTAAACTGCATGTGGACCTCCTGGTTTTAGAGGAGTGAAAGGAAACCACCATCCCCATAAGTGGATAGAGTAGATAGGAATAGCAATATGGTGTTGTTAATGCCACCTTTGATGCTGGCTGTAAGCTGGATGTTTGAAATGGCAACTCCAATACTACTTTGAGGGGTGTTAAATCTTAGGCATTTTTAGCGTTGTTGATTTCAGTATTTGAGGCTCAGCCTACTTGTCTAAGAAGGAGAAAGATAGGGATTGTTATTGTATGAAGAACAAGAATTTGAATATTTTGTTTTATATATATATACTAGTCAGCTTCTTCTTTCTCCACTTTTTCATTTGATATCGTTTTGAAGCTGCATTCTTATTTGTAAAAGAATGGAAGACAAATGAAAATAGCTCCTATTTAATGCCTATCTTGTCTTGTATGGAAGTCTTAGTCGCATTTATCACGATGAACCAATGAGGTGTAACCAACAATGATACGTGTGCCTCTTCAAATGAGAATGTCATAGACATAAAACTTATCAAGGTTTACCATGGTGTAATCATCTTGGTCAGAAGTCATTTAATTCTTTGGTGACGAGTAATTTGTGGCTCTTCATTATCTGTTTGAGATTGTATAAATCTAAATCAGAGCGTCGTTGGAGTAAATGATATTAAAAAAAGTATAACTTGGCATATAAAGATTGAGTAAAAGGTCATTTTTCCTATATATATATATATATATATATATATAGATGGTTTGTGTTATCATGACGGCATCATCACTTTGTTAACCTTGTGTACAACATTATTATATTTGCTCTATGTGACGATAATTTCCTCCATTTACCACACCTCTTTCTGTTAATGGCCATGTTTTTGTCTCTGTTCTGTAATTTTGTATAGGGTTCAGCATTGTTCCTTCCTCAGCTTTTTTACCCAGAAAGAATCTATCAGAGCTCCCCGAGGATATTTTTTTTATACCCTAGCATTCATGTCTGCCATTTCTGAAATATGGTTAGATCTTTAAATTTTTATTGTAAAAATGCTTCTTTCTGTTTGTTATTTTCCTTTTACTTTGATTTTTGTGTCGATTCAAACTCACCCCTCACTGAAAATATGCATAAATATGTTTTGTTGCACAAAGGCAGTTAAATAATGCACATGATCAAGTTGCCGAAAGGTTGATTCAAATTAGTTTGCACCATATTTAGTTCATATTTGTCTTATAGTATTTTCGACGATTTCTAAAGAACTTCTTTCTTTCATGGTTTCATCCATTCTTGCACGAGAGTTCTATGACTAACATCTGTAGTCTGATCCCCAAGATGCAGCAGCAAATGTTGAATCCTCAAATATTAAATTAGATAAATTTTTTGCTTTGAAGTTTAATTTATTTGTTTTAACTGAATAAATGAAAATAAGTGAATTCATTTCCACTTTATGAAATTTCCAAAAAAGTAGACGAACACGGGCCAGACTAGCTTGTATTTTGAAGGGCCAGGTCGGGTTGACACATTGCTCTTGCACACCTACATTGACGATATCCGAATATACACGTGTAAACGCAGCATGCCACCACATGTAATATACACGTCTAAGTAAATATGGAATCAGAACATTATCTTATTCCATCTAAAAGATGCTATAAATACATGCATTAAATAGGTATGTAGTGCACAATTTGGGGAGCATTTCAAGGTGACCCAACTCTTCCTTTCTCTTTTTCACACTGTTAATTTGATTGATCTTTCTTTGAATTGACTCCCGTTCTTGCAGGTTTAGTGCAGAATTTGGCAAGCTTTTCGAGGTGACCAATTCTTCATTTCTCTATTTCACACTGTTAATTTGATTGAACTTTCTTTGCGAAAGATTTAGAGTTGCTAGCCGATGGATATGATACTGATCATGCATTGCAGGATCAATTGTGATTGATTTTTGACTTTTTGTTGTTGGAATTCTTGATAATGTGATTATATTTACTGGACTTTGATCAAAACATGGGAGTATTGTTTTTCTTGCTTGTGGAGAAAGTAATGTACACACACACACACACACA
>CAIGRN010006288.1:0-11984 GCA_903798345.1 Fraxinus anomala | reverse complement strand
GCCATGAAAATTTAGGATAAACTAAGAACCTAATTGATTTATGGGCACTCCATTAGGTGGGGCTTTCCACCTAAGATAATATGCCCTCCCAAGACATGTATTTAATAACCCAATAATCCAAAAAAGGGGGAGGTTTATAGAATAATTTAACACAGAATGAGAGTAAGAACATGTTTAACGATCAAATTTCGCAGTCATCCACTTACAAAATATTTCACATCTCATGCATTTGATAAACAAAAAATTGTCCACTTTAACAGTTCAACTTTTAGATAAAATGGCTCGACAAGATCGAGACATCCACGACATGCCACATGGATTGCTCAAGATTGATGATATAAGCATGAAGTGTGATGATGGCCCACATTATCAAACATTTGTCGATACATGCGTACCCTATTTCCAAATTCCCAAATATATATACATAAATCTATTAACCCCCACGCCGGCCCTTTCTCACCTCCATCCGTTCCCTCTAATGCCAACAGATCCCATTACTTGGAAAATACTTGGAATTAAAGCAGCACACCAGCACAGCACTCAGTTATATATCAAAAATAATGGCCATTCTTCAATCTTGATGGTGCTGCTGATCAGATTCTCTCTCTCTCTCTCTCTCTCTCTCTCTACTTACTATATATATATATCCCATTCTCCACAACCCTACATCTACATTTTTACTTCTACATAACTAAGAAACCATTGATTCATGGGGGAGAATAATTTCAACTTGCCACCCGGTTTTCGGTTCAAACCCAGCGATGAAGAGCTTGTAGTTCATTTCCTTCATAGAAAGGCTTCCCTTTTACCTTGCCATCCTGATTGCATCCCTGATCTTGATCTTTATCCCTATGATCCATGGGAATTAGATGGTAATATTCATCAAGATTACGTATCTATGTATCGTATATGTGCATGTATAATCTTTTTTTTTTTCCGGGACATGTAGGTAAAGCAATGTGTGAAGGTAACAAATGGTACTTCTACAGTAGGAGGACACAAACCAGAATCAGTGGGAGTGGATATTGGCAGTCTTTGGTTGTGGATGAACCAATATACTCTAGTGATAACCAAAAAGTTGGCATGAAGAAATGCTATGCATTTTACATGGGTGAATCTCCACAAGGTGTTAAAACAAATTGGATAATGCAGGAATTTAGGCTCTCTGATTCTTCATCATCAAGAAAAAGAAATTCCAAGATGGTAAGGACAAATTTCTACATAATCATAATTAAAACTTGTGGTGTACATGTTCTGTAATATGAACTATATGACTAAGAATTTATGAAAAAGCTCATATATATCTTGTTTATTGTAATATGGAATAGTGTTATTATTCCGCACTAGACATATATTTCGTGTATTTGTGCATGTATCAAATTTTTATGTGTATTACATTATTGTATTGTTAATCTCATTGTGGACATGTAGAGATAGGCAACGATCACACTCTTCAAGACAGATTCGTGAAAGGTCAATTTTTTTGTTATATGTAGTTGCTACATTGTTTTGAGGAAGAAAAGTTACTAATTTAACTTTCTTTTATTTTGATTTTCTTGAAGGAATATAGTAAATGGGTGGTGTGTCGAGTGCAACAGTATAACAATAACGACGACGATGATAGTGCAGGACTTTCATGCATGGACGAAGTTTTCTTGTCGTTGGATGATCTCGATGAAATTAGTTTGCCAAATTAGATCCAAGAGAATTAGGATCCAAAGGGTGGAACTTACCCTCTATATATGTAGAATGTATGTTGATCTTAGTTAAATGTTATCAATTAATGCAAAATTAAGTTATATGTCCAACAATTTTTTTAATACGTTAGATTGGATGTGTACGATATTATTCAATATTGTTAGATAATGAATGGTGACAATAAAATATTTATGAAGCGATTCCGAAATAGTGACACGTGCAAATAGTATCAGAACAATCGACCACAAGAATTGCACATTAAGATAAGATGGATCAAACTGGTGTCTCTATATGCCACAATGTTGCTTCAAAATTCTGTAATTTCATGATTTTGTTGGGGGACTAACACGTGCAGGGATTATTGGATATGAAGGGGCCCATTAACCACTCTGTAGGATGTGGTGTAGCCGAGTAGGGAGTTGGGTGGGTGGGTTGTGGGGGTGGGGTGGCCTTTGTCATTCTTGATCTTCATATGCTATTGGGCAGCCCTATTTAGTTATTCTATGGTATGATGGGAATTTGGCAGTTGTCTTGTATCACAAAGCTAAGAAATAATTTGTTGGTGTCTACTCGGAGAAGCATTAAGTCATTATGACGCAAGCATGAAATTCTTCAAAAATATGTGAATTTTTAAATTATTTTTCCTTTTTCTCACAATAAACCACTTAATTTCATATAACCCACAAAATATGAGGTAAAGATGCCCACCTTTTCCCTATTCTTGGGGTCATGTCTCGATCTCTCGTGTGCAGAATCAAATTTACTAATTACTTTCAACACGTTGAATTCAAACCTAATTAAAAGCACTTTTCAAAATAAAAAGAGCTTCCAAACTTGCAACTTGCAACTTGATTTCAACATTATGCATATCAAAGTTAATGGTGGCTATTGCACGTTGTATTGGTCAAAATTAGTTAATAAAATATTATATACTTTAATCTTTTTACCATCCTTAATCGTTATCCCTTTGTATTAAAAACAAATTTCACTAAAAAAAACAAATACTATGTCGTACTTTTTACCTTCCCCTAATCCTTAGACCTATCAATAAGGGATAGGTACTGTTTGTGTAACTTTCTGGTTAAGTATCGTTCTTGATGTTAAAAAAATGTACAATTAGATAAGTTATGGCCCACTTAAACCAAATCCTCAATCTTTTATAACAAAGGCTCGACTACTCGGATCAATCAACCTTAGGCAGATTACGCTTTTAAGTTTGTCAACCTAAGCCGTGGATATTTAGAGTGGAATATTGACATATTATGTACATGGAGGAGGTCGAACTTTTAAACGATGGTTGTTCAATTACAATTTATTGGATATGGCATTATCATTTATCACAAGATGTTGAAGGTAAAATTAAATTAATAAATGTCACATTTAAATAAGTAGTCAACTTGATAACAGAGCGAGTAATAATGAGGAGATTAAGTATCACAATCGCCAATGTAAATATCATCGTTAATAGTATAAAACTTTAGACGAGATAGTTTAATACTTCAATAGATACGATTAATTACTTGTCACACTCGTTAGATAACATTAGTGGTTAATTTGACAAAGATGTGATGTCCATAAGGTTGGATATAATAAAACTATTTCGTTGCTTAATGAGCTCGTAAGCACTGAACATGCTAATCATCTCACCCATACACTGCATTTACAAACGACAGCACATGCATGAGAGAGAGAATAATGTAAATGTATAAAATGCGTTCCCCTTTGGACTATATACTATAATTAGGGTCGTTTGTCGGGGTGTTCATCTACTTCTTGTGGAAGAGTTTCCTCACTATACTTGGGACTTGTTTGACAGAGTTTTTGCTTTTGCTTGTACTTCTTATAGAAGAATTTTTTGAGAATGTACTTTAAACTAACTTCCTTTAAAGATTCTTCTGACCAGACTAGATACTTTCAAAAAATTTATTTAATCGTGTTCAAAAGCTACTTCTTCTTTTTTTTTTTTTTTTTTTTTGCTTGGAAAACACCAAATCAAATTACAAGTCATTATGGTTGCACAAGACATGCCTCGGCCAATCCCTCGTATTGATAGAGTAACTATATTCACACTCTTTTTTTTTTTATTTGTCACACCACATTTTAATTTTATTTAAAGTCCTCAATCTTTGCTTATTATAATCATTTCATCGTTAACTTTATTTTTTGAATTTATTTTTAATATTTTATTAATTAACACATCTCATATTTTATAATGGTTTCTATCAAACCAATCAGTTCGGAGGCATAAAATAACAAATTTTTGAATTATGTTTTTAAAAATTAACAAATGCAAAAGTATGACAAAATATGTTTTATTGATTTTAATGTACAAGAAAAAAATACTTATTTTAACTAAAATCATCATCAAAGACAAGATTTGTTAATTAATAAAATGTTGAAGATAAAAGTTCGACGGCGAATAAGTATGGACAAAAGTTTTACAATGAGTAAAGATTAAGCACTTTAAGTGTAATTAAAATGTCGTGCTACCAAAAAAATTATGGTGCTAACGAGTACGTGTGTCTATAGACTCCTCTCTCTCTCTCTCTCACAAAAGGACAAATGCCTAATCTTTCTACTTGCTTTTCTTTGAATGATGATTTAGCACGACCATTGCTTTCGATAAAGACTAATGAATGTATTCGTATCAAAGAACAAAGAAAAGCTCAAAGTCAGTAACAATTACAAAGAACGGAATGAGAACGGAATAGTATTATGAGATAGAAACTTGTACAAAGTGGGTACACCACAAATGTAGTAAACAATTTTAAAGAGCCCGCCGAAAATTGACATTTATCCTACTAATACACTAACACTTTAGGCCAAAAACCTAAAGAGCCCCCAAAAACCTACACATATTTGCCCCTGTATTTAGGCTTTGTACTAAATTTTGCATCACCTGAACCATTAATCTGAATATCAGCAGGTTCAAAAACTGCTGAATGTAAGTTACCATCTTCTAACCACTTCAAATGGTTTTCCTTAAACTCCAAATGCTTGATCCTAGCTGCCTCTGCAATATCTTCGGTGTACGGTGCAATCTTGATCATGGTTAGCAACACCCGGCTGTACCTGTGGCTAAGGATTTGTTCGCAAGAAGCAACCAATTTGAAACACGGGTGCTCTGGGAAATTGGGATCTACCAATTCATTCTCTCTTAGAACAGGGTAGAAGTAGACAAGTCGTCCCCCTGGTATAAGCATCCTAGCAGCAAGGTCAAGCAAATCATGCACACACTCCACTAAGCTGTAAGCGGCAGTAGACGGTATGTGGCCAGTCCTCTTGTCATCGGGAACTGTATAGGGAGCAATAACACCTTTCAAAAGCTTACGGCCACCAGATTTACGTCCTCCAGCACGAACACCGTAAGGTGGATCACAAATTATGGCATCAAACACCTGCGAGAAGCCCTAGAGAAGTTCAACTTTTTATTTTTTATTTTTAAAAAAAGGAAAACTATAGCAGGAGTAGAACAACACAGCTAATGGAAAGTTAGATCCGACTCATTCCCCTGGCCCTGATAAAGTTAGTAACCAAGTAGTCCAAAGTACTTATATCCATGTTAACGAGTGAGACTCTGATGCCAACTGTTAAGACTCTATTCAGACCTTGGCCTTGTTGACATAGTTGGACGCAATGGCCTAAAATACTGGTGCCATCTGTAACAGAACACTCTCCTCCTTCATTCTGGCACATCAGGTAGATGGTTCATAACCCCCCACCCCAACCCCCCACCCAAAAAAATAAAATAAAATAAAATAAAAAGTAATAACTAAAACTAATAGAATGTTGTTTGGAAATGCTTGGAAATCAAGCAGTAATATCAGAAAGTTAAGGAGACTGCAAAAATAATGTACTGCAGCAACATGAAAAGAGGAAACAAATTGCATAACCAACTTCAGTGGACAAATTACCTCTTTTAATCCAGAACGCCAAGGTGGAAGGTTATTGTCTGCCCTTAACAATGATAATGGCATAGGCAATCCATACTGTGAAGCAACAGAAACACATGACTCAGGCTTACAGCTGACAGACAAATGCAAACTCAACATGCACATAAAATTTTTCTTTGGGAGTGATCACTTCATATGCTCGATGACAACTCACATAAAAAAGTACTATGAGATTGTTATAAATTTGACAACAAGGGATGAAGAAAATATTCACATAACAAGTTAGTGATATATTAAAAGAAATAGTTCCAAGAATAGAGTAATTTAAATAGATGAAGAAAAAGAAGTCTAAAAATCACCTGCTTGAAATTGCTCCAGACATTACAATCAGGACCACGGCCATCACGCACTACCCGAATGTCAATATCTGCACCCTGAAATATTCACTTTAGTGAAACTGGAACTAAATCAGATGTGACTAATTTTGATTAAACAAACATATGAGAAATAAACATGGCATGATTTTTTGAGTTGATTATTGGTTATTCGCTGGCATGTTCGCCATGATTCCTTAAATAACCAATAATCAAACTTTCTTATTAGAAAGCAAATCAATCATTGGCTCAGGTAATAACATTTTAAAATGATGATTTTACCAGATGCACCAAAAACTCTGACCAGATAATTTCAATAACTTGCCAATGATTAATTGAAATAATTATCATCCAATAATCTTAAGTTGTGCAAACAGTGAATGAAAAATAATGCTAAATTTTGCAGAACATCACAAACCATTGTCATCGCTCCAAAATGAGCAGCCGCAATCAGAATGCTTCCAGTGCCAACAAAAGGGTCATAGACCAATTTCCCGGTTCTGACTTGTGCTTGATTCGCCATTAAAAAAGCCATTTCTGCGTCCATTGCTGTTGGGCCAAGATATTTGCGGCTTTTTAATTGATAGGTTTGCAAGATCTTCCTATTAGCAGTGCCAATCTCCCGACCAAAAAAGAACCTCCTATGCACAATGGGAGGAAGCCCATTCTCAGATCCATAATCATCATTATCCATAAGAATGAACTTGTGTTCAGGTTTTTTCAAATTCACCCGTCCCTGAAAGATACTGAGTTATTTGTTTAGCAACAATTGATAACATTAGTATCTAAAAGGATCTACAGAAAAGTTCAAATCTCCTCGGGTCCCCTAACTGACATTTTCTATTACTTAAACCGAAAAATCTACTTTAAAAGTCTGAACATGGACATCGACGAACTTATTCAGGAAAAAACAGAGAAGCACGCTAACTTTGTCCAGGTTCATGAAGACAGAAGAAAAAAAGAATATAACTTTCGAAATAATGAAGTCTCCTTCAACAACGTTTTATAGTCCAGGTCATCTTGAAGCCGTTCCATATTTACAGTAATCTAAGTTAGCTCTAGCCTTGAAGATTTTAACTTTTTTGATTTACTGTATTTTTAAGTTCCCCAAATTCCAATTTGAAATGAAACACAATTACACCTTAAAAGGAATGAATGCTAGCTTCTGAAGGAGATTATTTTGCTCCTGAAAGCTGATCGCCTTCCCAAAGCTTTCAACAGTAATCTTAAAAGTACCGTCAGGTGTTAAGAATGGCAACATCCGTTCATCCGGATAACTTTTGATAGCCTCTTCCAATTCCTCAAAAGTTTGTCCTTCCCCCCACAGTTCATATATTCCCTTCACAAGAATACCTGCACGCTCAAAGAGACCAGGGCCTGAGATTTATCCTCAAAACTCTTATCAAATATCACAGCATGAAGATAAAAGCCGAAATGCTGGATTAAAGCATGATTAGACAAAAATTTACATGTTATAGTATTTAAGCCAAAAGCATGATTACAATAAAAACGTTGAGTGAATTGCAACAAGCTAATTCTTATTCCCAATAAACTTGGGTTACGCTGGTGAATCAACACTTGTGAGCTTGTGTTTTAACTTACCAAATCTTTCAATGTTAATCCAATTTTACTCAAAAATTAAATTAGCATAAGCCATTACTCTAGAATATATCTTAAAATGAAAAGAAACAGCCAAGAATATCGACAACTAACAGAATTTATTATGGACTACATCTTAACTCGATTCAAAAGCATTGCAAAAACTATAATTGCAAAAAGTGCAAGAAATCCTAGCTGTGCTCCATTACCAGTTCATTCAACCAATAAAGTCAAAAAATGAAAAACCAATCTAGGTTTGTCTTAATTCAACGGCAAATATCATACAACACAAAAAAACTCTGTATATATGCGAGCATATATATATAAACGAAAATGCTTACTTCGACCGGCGATGTTTCGAGCAATTTCTTCAGAAGGAATATTGACAAAATGGAAAGGTGAATCAGGGTGGTGGTCCTCCGGAAGCCTCCATTCCAGCGATCCTGTGGTCATGCCATCGAATGCACCGAAGAGTCCGGCAAGAGATTCGAACTCGGGTTTTCTATATTCTATTAGTCTATGGTAGAACACGCATAGATACCACATATTGGACTACAATTTTGTACTGTAAGGGGATGAATTCTACTTCACGAAATGAATGCTTTCTCAGGCTATACAACGACGTAAGAGAAACTACAGTAGTGGCTGAGAGTGGCGGAGGTGGTGGCGCGCGCCGCGCGGAGTGAGCAAAGGCGATGTGAAGGCCCGTGTCCGGTGTATGACGGCGAGTGGTAACAGATTCCTCTTTCTAAAACCCAAAACCCTCGAGGATAAATTTCATTTACGGTAATTAAACATTCATCAAAACTTAAATGCTTGTTTGTATCCCAATGAGAGAGAAGAAATAGAGTGTTAAATAATACTTTTTAGAAAATGTGTCATTGAAAAATAAAATAATTTTATTGATTTTGTGTGTAACATATTTTATTGAGTGAATATATGGTGGAGATTATTTACTGTAACAAATAATATTTAAAAAAATGGATGACAAATGGGGGCTTAATTTGATCAATAAATTTAGCCCTCAGCCCCGTTCTTTCAAAATTTATTTTTCTACAAATTCATTTTAACTGTACATTTTTCTTCAAAAATTATTTTTCCTCAAATTTATTTCAATTGTACATTTCTTACAAGATAATTTTACGGCTAAATTCAAAAAAAAAAAAATCAACTTTTAATCACACATTCTCTAAAAATTCACTATTACATAACACTCAAAAAAAAAAAACTTCAAACATAGCCTTGGCGATTTAATTGATTTATTAAATTTCAATTAAATCGCCATGTTTGATTGCTCTTTCTTTTCATGGAAGATATAAATTAAAATCAATTTCCACATTTTGCATATTTGATTGACTAAATTTTTCATGGAATTAGTTTTCCACATTTTCTTGGTTTTTGAGGAAAAGTTTTTCCCATAGGTTTGATGGGAAAAACGTTTCTAGGCAACTTTTTGGGTTTGGATTAAAATCTCAAATCAAAATCAACAATTAATTTAAACCACATATATTTATGGGACCTACAATTTTTCAACTACATATTTCATCAACTTTTATTAAAATTTACTAAAAATTTGATTTTAATATCTACCAAACTGGAGCATATTATTAATTTATAATTCCGATATTCATGAGAATTTACTATTATTCCTCTTTACCTATAATCTATAATATATTAAATATCACATCAATTGATAATCATTTTTTGCACGATTTTATCCTTACTATAATTCAATTATTTCAATAATACTTTAGTTTTTGTTTTTTAATATATATTTAATTATTCCAGTTATGTTTTACTTTTCATTTTTCAATATATATTTAATTTATTAATCATTTGAACAATATTATCATTAATTAATTATGTCAACTATTTAGTTATGATAAACGTACATTTGACACATTTATTAACTTACTTTTCAATATGTATTTTATTTATTTAATAATAATAATAATAATAATAATAATAATAATAATTAGTGAGAATAATTTTTTGAACGATTCTATCCTTACTATGTCCTTGTATGGTCCCCATTATTTTAAAAATATATTTTTCACTATCTTATTTTCAAATATATATTTTTCAATAAAATAATATTATACGCAAATTTAAAATTTTTCCTTAATTTTTAACCACATATTCTTCATTAAAATATTATTCCAAAATATATTTTGAGCAATATGCTATATAATTCAATTATTTCAATAATACATTAATTTTCGTTTTTCATTATCTATTTAATCATATTTGATAGATTCATTACATTTTCATTTTTCAATATCTATTTGATTTATTTAATCATTTGAACAATATTACCATGAATTATTTTGTCAATTATTTAGTTATAATCAATGTGCATTTAACATATTCATTCCACCTGATTGGATAGTAAATTAAATTCATTAAAAAATTTGGAACAAAAGATAATATTTTTAGAGTTTTCTTCCAATTGATTTATTCAATGAATGTTAAGATACATGGAAGGTAAATGGGAGGATATAATACGTATTTATAATCAATAATTTCAATTGATATATTCAATGCATGTTAAGCGAATATGAAAAAATGATGGTGGGTGTTCAATTAAGATTTTTAAAAAAGGGAAAGATTATTTTAATTGATTTTTTCAACTATTTAAATTGTTTTCACAAATTGGTTTTTATTTCATTTGAATCAAAAGCATATTCCACGTAAACAATTCGTATTAATTATTATTTTTTATTCTCACATTTTCAAATATTATTTTTATAGTACCTATAAAGTATTTCAAAATAATGTGCGACGCACGTTCAACTATGATTAGTATTTATAAATTTGCTAACGAAAGTTAATAAATATATTTATGTTCTTTACATAATATTTACTTTAGATGTCGAGTTGTGGTAAAGAACATGATAAATTTTTTAAAATTTTCTTTCTGGATTTTATCTTAAAAATTTGCCTTGGTCGACATTTGACCCTAAAATCCAATAATATTAGAACCAAATAATAGAATCGAGTACAAGATCGATTATTTAAATGTTTTGTCATGAATTTCTAAGTTTTGATGAAGTGATAAAATAAAATAAAATATCATATCATATCGCATCCACTAACTCTCCACTTAAAAGGTTCAAACTTTTTTTATGTTGAACTCTTAACTATTCTCTTATTTTTTTCAATTCTATTGGATCGTCACATCCTATGAGTATGTGAAAGATGAATTAAAGTCAAAACCACAACCTCAGTCTACAATTGGAGCCACTTGAGTTTTTTTTCCCTGCAGGTCAGATTTGTTCAGTATATCATGAGTTATGTTAAGATTCACATTCTTTCGTGTGGTTAGACCTACACTATTTATTTTAATTGCAATCATCACGTCCTATGAAATTGATAAAAAATGTATAGTTAAAAAATAAAAATAAAAAATTTGAATTTACATGTAATAATATTTTATTATAATTGAAAGCTACAATTCCATTCTTGCATGATTCTTCAGTTAAAGCTCATAAATAATTTCAGAAATCTTATGGCTTTCTTTTTTTGAGTCTGTGCTGCAGGTATAAACGAGTTGACTATTTTTATATTTTTTGTTGGGTGTCCAATTTGAAGAGGCCACTCGGATCATACGTGGAGTACCCATTTAAACTAAGAATAACGTCACGTAGCTCCACTGGAGATATTTTTCTCAATTTATGTGGCGTTAATGTGATATTAAATGATAAGTAGAATTAAATGAGTCATTTAATTTCACATTTAATTTAGCATATTACCTAACACCACATAAATTGTGATTATAACTCTTATTAGGTTAAATAACATTATTTTTAAAGTAACCAAAGAAACTTGAATTATATATTTCATGACGTCATCCTTTTATAACTAATCACGACCAAGAAGGTGTCCTTAGCACCTCTCATCACCACCAATCAAATCGTCATCCTTTTATAACTAATCACGACCAAGAAGGTGTCCTTTGCACCTCTCATCACCACCAATCAAAGAAAAGCAATAACGGCCTAGAGCACTGGCTACGACCTAAGTGTAATGAGTGTTCATCGTCGCCAAACTTTCCGGCCAATAAAAATTCTTCAAAATAGATTGGTGACATGCATCACTAAATCGGACATTGTAACTTGATAAGAAAGACAGTGGCAGCAGTCTCTAGTCCTGTGGTATGATTAGAAACTTTGAACTGATTAAATATCTTTACAATTGAAGGCTGTTGATAATGGTTAGTGCATCACTTGGTCATATAATTACATGAAATCCATATTGCAACGTCTTTTTCTACCAGGTTGTCTCATAAACCCACTATGCTCATATTAGAATGAGTTCAGCTATCATAATCTAAAATTTGTTCACATCATTTGCTAAATTACTGTTGGAAAAAAATAGGTGATTTGTGCGTAGATGTTTATCAATTAACATAATTAATTAA